>JAOWBP010004006.1:16633623-16654501 GCA_028571105.1 Tragopan temminckii
TCCAGCGCTCCGTCACCTCACCTAAAGAAGTTCTTGCGCACATTTGTGCGGAACTTCCTATGCTGCAGTTTCTGGCCGTTTCCCCTCGTCCTGTCAAACTAAAAAGGGCCGTTGTCCCTTGTCCTTCTATCACCTGATAGAAGTGAAAATAATACGAGAACAACGATAGATTGAAAACTTTTGCTAACTGATGGCATTTCCCAAGCTCTGGCCTGTGCACACATCCCACGATGCCTGGCAGGGGCTGGTGGTGCTGGCCTGCTGAGCAAACGTGGGCAGGTGACATTTGACAGGTCTCCATGTTAGCAATGGGCCTGTGCAGTGGGGCACCTCTGTTTGACTCCTGTACCCTCCTGAAAGTAAGGCATCACCAAAAAGATGCAATAATGTAAAAAAGGTGTAGCAGTAATTCTAGATTCACCGTTGCCTAACTGCTAGATCACACAGCTCCTACACGTGTGCAGTGATCAGGGACATACGGATCACACTCAGCTCCTAATGAAGTGAACAGAAGAGGAGATTCAGGTCCGTACCTGACGTAATAGGCTCCAATTGATTTAAATATCTAAATCTGCAAGAATTGTTCTATATTCGTTGTTTTTAGACGGCAGGATCACATAATTTTCCTTCCCTCAGGAAATAGATATTCACCTTTCTTCCTTAATTTTCCTTTTCATTCCCAGAAAGGTCCTCTCTTCACTAGAGCTGGTGCTACATTTTGAAGTAGTCTCTGTTTCATGACTGTCAACTATTCTTTCCATGCCAGATACATGGCAAAGTTAGATATTCTTCAACTCAAAACAATCTACATGAATATTCATAAACTACCTGATGGCAGAATTGGCCCTGAGATTTAAAACCATAAAACCCACAGAAGCAAATGTTACCCCTTTCCCTTTGTCAGAGATCCCTTGGATCAAGCACAGAAATTATACTTTTATGCTGCTGCCAAGAAAATGCAAAACCAATGCATGTAACATCCCATGTTCTGTTTATTAAAGAAGAGTGCCTGTAATGACACAGATACTCAGCCAGACTAGGATGTTGCCAATGTCAGTTTGTGATTTACTAGAAATTATTGATTTCAAATCTTGGTTTCCCAGGGCTACCGAGCATATCCTGTCATATGAATATGCATCCATTTGCTAGCGGCTGCAGCCTTGTGTAAGAAGTGTGTTGTCTTAACTGGTGTCAGGTTTCTTGAGCCAAAAAAATAAAGCTCTCCTCCCCTTCGGTGCAGGAACGCGGATCAGCTTTTAAGTTAGGGCTCTATGCCCAATACAATCTCAGCACGACTTGCACAGCTCTGGCACCCATCCAGAATTTTACATTTTGTTTTGAAAATGCATAAGAAAGCATTGTCCTGAGAAATTGCATTACCCCTAAAGAAACAGGCTCACGAGATTTAAATTATGAGGTAGTTCCAGTCTCAGACTTCTGAGACTTCTCCTGTACACAAAGAAGCAGGTTGGACCTTAACTCTGTTGAGGTGCAGATCCATCACGGGCAAGTCACACAACACGCAAGTGCAAAGGGCTGGCAGGGACAGTAACTCACCCTTCATTACAGATAAGAATGACAGCCGAACTGCCAGCACTTGGAAGGTCTGTGCTCTTCTCTTTCTGCACTGGGAGCCTGGGCACAAGTGCCCTCTCAGCTGAGGCCTACTGTCCCCCGCCCGTCCGTTGCACCTGGCTGCACCTGCATGGCATTTCCTCTTTCTCTGTTTGGTCCTACCACTCAGCCTTTCTCCCAGTCCTTCAGTTGTGCCCACATGTCTAAAGCCAGTTCCCACCCCCAAGGAAGCTCTCCGTGCTGGGGATGGCTCTGCCTGCCCTGCTGCCATCCCGCGTTCCCTGCCCACTGATGGGGGCTCTGGGAGCAACGGGAGAGCCCTCATGTGGTGCCGTGATGGCTGTCATTGGCTGCTTCTGGAAGTTCAGTGGCATTTGCGGGATTTGGTGAAAGGCGCTGACACCTGTGCTGTGTGCTGCCTTTGGTATAAGCCCATCTCAATGTTGACAGCATGTTTTTGTTTGCATGTTTTTCTCCAAAACAGAAATCTTTTCTTTACCATCAATTTTCCCTTGTCGTGCGCATGTCATAATGAGTTATCTATTTACTAAAATACAGAACCTTCAGGGCTGACAGCAGTGGAAGAGACGACAGAATCAACAGGATTGCATTTTTGCACAGGGCACAGGGATTAAGATGGGAACAGTGGGAAGGGGAGCAGCCCACGCACACAGTGCTAAACCTTTGCAGGTCAGGACAGCGAGAGGTACGGCTCTGAGCCTGCGCACCCAGTGGCAGCTTCCAGCAGGCTTACCTTCACATTCCTTCTGGGCAGACTGGCTGTTCCTAAAGTATTTGAAAACGATTTGTTTTCCCAAACTACAAAGAGATCATCTTGCTCCTGCAGAAAAAGGAAAGGAGAGAGTGAGAGAGGATAGGAAGTACCACGGCTTCCCGTGGCACCTGAACGCTGAGAGCAGAGGGGTACTGAATCAGTGCAGGGGGCTGACAGCAGCAATGCACATTCACTGCTGCAGGGAAGGGGCTACTTCACCTGGCTACTAAAAGTTACTTCTGCCACAGCTATTTGAACAAAACATTTGGCAATTCAATTAATTCAAACGTGTCCTCTCTTTTCATGGGAAAAAATGTGGAAAAAATCCAGGCAGAGAATGAATGGCATCTAGTTTAATGAGGAACAGCACAAAAAGAGAAAAATAATGGTTTTCTAAAATGTATTACATTCTGTGGTAGCACCATATGCTATTTTCTTGATCCTGGTAATCCTGATGTATTTTTATCTTGGCTAGTACCAAAGAGGGAGCTAGATGAGGCCAAGTTCTTCCCACATATCGTTGTTGAAGGCTGTTTACCTTCGCTCTGTGAATCCGAACCAACAGACATGCAACTGCTTCAGATCACTCCCTTATTTTCTGTCTGTATCCAACGTTGGCATTTAAATTTATTTCTCCATATCCTGAGTTTTTGGCAAAGCCTTTTTTTTCTGAAAATTCGGGATTTGAAATCGTGAGCTTCTACCGCTTCAATTTAAGGATCAGATCCACTAATAAGATGCACCAGCATTTGCTCACGTTCCAGACAGAGGAGAACAACAAAAAGCCACTCTGTGTCAGTGGGGATGTATTAACATATATGTAGGACTTCATTCTTCTCTTAGTTGAACAAATATTCTTTGATCAGTCCTTAGGAGTCACTTTTGAAGCAGGTGGCATTCTTCCGTTATTAGAGAGGGAAGAATAGCTATGTAACTATGACAGGGAAAAGAACAGCCACTAAGTTGATTTGGGTGGATTTGAAACACCTGTAGCACAGGATGCCCTAACCATAGTGTGCCAGCCAAATGATGTTACTCCCTTTCCTGTGTGCAGCAGCCATACCGCTCCTACGGGGAACTCAGCCCTCTGAATGCTTATCACAGTAAGCAGTAATACAATCTGTGGTGCAACGAGACTGAGGCTTTTGGAGAGCCAGTCCTAGGATGAAAGCAATCACACTTGAGATTCGCCAGGAATTCACATTATTTTGGAGGCTTTTTGTAAGGCGCTAGTATGAACATTTATCACAGTTTCTATAGGGGCTATGGGAGAGTATTTTCAAGACAGCTGAATTGAAATCAATAACAATGAAACCTAGCAGCATGGAGGTAAGAGCAGTTTTCTCTGTTGGGGCTCATCTGTGATACAGAGATGATGCCAGATCTGCTGTGATACAAACACAGTGGGTACAATTTCCAATTATCACATTTCTTTCTGTAAAATCTTCAGAGCATCTTCAGTGTTAAAATAATTGATCCTTGGTTGACAGCCATCTCGATTCTGCCTATACAGCCCGATCAGCTCATCCGCTGTCCTAGCGCAGAACTGCCCACACAGCCTGCAGAGCAGGTACCCGTGACTTTGGGCACAGCGTATTCGAGGGAAGCAAGGCATGTTATGCCCTGGCAAAGCAAGGAGAGCTGAATGGCAATTCACCCATGTCTTTTTAGTATCGAGGAGGAAAAAAAAAAAAAAAAAGATTTTCCTGAGATGAGAATTCAAGTGTCCCTGACCATTTAGTTAGCAATGCACATTATGCTCATTGTGATGGTATGTGACATTCTGTGACCACATTGCCTCGTGGTAGCTTTTAGCCAACCTAAAGAGAGGCATGGTTAGCATCCCAGAGTCACTCTGGGAACCAGGAATACACGTTTGGGAGGCATCTCTTCTAATGGGCATGGCTGAGCTGCAGGCCTGCCCCAGGCAGATGGTAAGCTGTGTCTCACTGTGGTGGTGAAGGGAAACTTCCTGGTGCAGCAAGGCTGTGGAGCTGCTTGGAGCCTGCAGGGAGGGTTGGCTCCTGAGGCCACACAGCCTCTCCTTGGGAGGCAACCGGAGGGAATTTCTTCCTCAAGAGTGTGTCCTGTGCAAAGGACATTGCTGCCCAAGTCACCCATGAAACTGTAGCAAAGAAGGATGTTGTGGGCTACAGCAGGCTTTCTGCATTTTGGCAAGATCTGAATCCACAACTGCTTATAGAAATGTGGGGAGTAGCCTGCAAGCCACTGCTAAGATGTTCTGAGTGCTAGAAAATTGTAATAAACTTCTCCTTCTGTGCCCCATATCTTGTGAGCAATCAGTGGCTTGTTAGTGGGAATACTCAGCCAAACAACGATCGGGCTTCTAAACTATTTCAATTACCTCTAATGAAGAAGGATCCGGGAAACAGCCCTTAAACACCTTAAACAGATCAGCAGTATAAACAGACAAAATGACTCTCCAGAGAAACTCCCAGAAACTTGCCAGGGTTGGCTTTGGAGCCAACCGTGATACAAATGCATGAAATATTAGTTGCTTAATGGTTGTGAAGTGTTGCTCTTTAAAGGTTACTGTCTTCCTGTCCAGACAGGGCTGCAGCTGAATGATGAATGAAGTGAGAGGTTTTCAAGAACCTGCAGCTCCCATTGGTGTCAACAGGAATTTGGGGTGACCAAAGCTGGACCAGAAAAACCCAACTGCATGTGATATGAAGAAGTCCCAGGGCTACTGCTCTCCTGGGCCCTGGCCTTGGAGGTGGTGCTTGGCTGGAGGAGCACTGGGAGCGAGGACTTTGAAAATGCTGTTCTTTGGGAGACCTGAGCAGGGGACTGGGCCAAAGAGCTGGGCTCTGCCATGGCTTTGGGAAGAAGCCCATCTGTGGCTGGGGAAGAAGCACAGTGCATGTTGCAAAAAGCACAGCAAGACACGAGTTTTCTTCCAAGGGAATTTCCTTCTCTTCTCCATTACAAGTCTCACCGTATACAAATAGTTGGCTTGTTATTGCAGCTCAAAGGAATGAATGAGCTCAAAAGAATGTGAAGAGGAGAGAATGCTACAGTTCTACTGGGAAGAGCTGCTTCTTTATATTTAACTACTCAGTTTGGTTAATATTTTACTGTTGTTCAAGAGCAGCCCCGTCAGAACGCTCCGTCCCATGCTGTATAACTGGACACACCTCCAAATCGCGAGCGCTGCAGCTGCCTGCAGCCATCTAGAAGCATTCTGTGCATCTGCATGTTGGAAAGTATCTCAAAATTCTGAGTTTGGAAATGTGAAGAGAGCTGGCCATGGCTGTGGGTGAGGTGGGAGGCCCTCCCCTGGGACCGAAGGCAGTGCCAGCTTGGAGCTTCTTTGTGAGGGAACAGCAGTGCCAGGTTGAGGCTCACGGAACCCGAGTGGCTCCAGGAAGGCGCACACAGCCCCAGCTGCATGCAGTTCATGCACCAGACAGTGGCCGCAGGTTCAGTGGGGCCAAAACACCGGGCTCAGGCCCTCAGGACATCAGGTCAGGCCTACCACCACCAGCAGAGCCGGACAGGATCATAGGCTGCTGCGCAGCACAGCTTTCAGCCTGCTTTCCCAAACTGCAAAACCATTAAATATTTAGGTGGCCATATGCAAATCATTTAAATTCTGTTTCTCGGAAGCACGCCATGTCATACAGACGTGCTTTGTGCCAAGAGTCTCTTCCTACACTTCCATCAACTGCTTGTTTTAAACCTGTAAAGGACTTAACTAGTGGCTAATTGTTGGCCACCTTTTTTTCAAGGGCGTTTATAGATGAGGGAGGAGGAGGGAGAAACAGAAACCCAGAGACCTGGGCTTCTCTCACAGAAAACAAACAGAAGAAAACACATTTTTTGTGCATGTACCAAAAAAAACCCCAGGACCTCCTCCTTTTTGCAACCCCCCTCCAAGGGTAACAATTTGGCAGTTCAATAAATAAACAGCCCTTTATTTAGGAGCTGCCTGACTGACACCAAGCGCTCCAGAGGCAAGGGCCCCAGATCTTTCTTTCTTCGTGTCACTGTGGATTTGCTTGTGGAAGTGCACGGCACCATGCACCGAGCCCAGCAGCTGAGCTCATGCTTCAGGCATTCTCCCAGGACCGGGGGGAGGGGGCTCTCTGCCAGCTCCCGGCCGCCTCTCCCCTCGCATTTGCACACACACAAATCATGTTATCATAGTGAAAATATGTAAGAATTCCAGGAAGCAGAGGAAGTTTGTTTGTTGACCTTATTATTTTTTTTTTTTTCCAGAGGAAGATAACTCCAAATGTTAAAAGGATAGTGGATGCTAGCTAAATTCAAATGCAGATTTTTTAATTCTTGTTGCAACTATCTCTTCTGCTGCGCTTTTCCTTTTAGCATTAGTGCTGTTTGTGTTCTATCCCACCTGGGCAGTTGGATCAGGTGAAGCAAAACTGGTGAGAAGCTCTGTGGGTCCTATCTGGATTGTTAGAGGAGTCCACGTGTTGTCTGGTTCCTATTTTCCATTATAGTAAAATTGGGTGAGACCGTTTCTGGAGGGGAGGGAAGGAAAGGGTGGATGAAAGTGGGCTAATGCATCAGGATCTTGTGGAGACCTGGTTTGTTCTGCTTTACAGGGCTTGAACTCTCACTGTGCTGATCTATTTGGCTCCAGATCCAATCGTACTTTTAAAGCCATGGGAGTTTTAAACCTGCAAGTGTGTTTGTGCAGAACCATAGCACCCTAAGAGTGATCCGTGTGCCCACACACCCAGCATCAGTGCCAGGCAGAGGCTCGCACTGCAGCCCAGCACCAGCACAGGGCTTCCATCACTGCCACGCCACAGCCTCGGGGTCCATGGAACCACGGAATATCCTAAGTCAGAGGGGACCCACAGGGACGCTGAGTGCAGCTGCTGGCCTCACACAAGATCACCAAAATTCAACCCATATTCAAACCAGTGGTCATCGGTGCTCAAATACACAAGGTTCTTGCACACCCATCCCACCACACCAGGCCCACATGTATGTGTGTACACACAGAGCCAGGAACATAGGACTTCAGTCCTTATATACTTGGGACTCCCTCAATCTGTGAACAACAGGGTCACACAGACTGCACTTGTGAAATGGCAAGTCAAAAAGCAAACAAACAATAAAACATCTACAAACATACTTGCTGATTGGCCAACAAGAAACACAAATATTTTCACTGATTGGCATTAACTGCAGGGGCCAGACATCTCTTGGCCTGGTGACCTCATCTGGGAGCTCTGGCTGCACACTGTAGAGCTGGGTGCTTTTTCTGGCCCCACACCAGAGGTGTGCCAGGGCTTGTGCAACAAACCATGGGCACTTTCCCTTTTTGTAAAATAAGGCACAGCCAGCATGCATTTAACCTGCAATAAAGAGTTGGGTTTGTGAATCTTTCAGACTGCCCGTGATTTCTGCAGACTGTTCCCTTTCATATGCTCCTCAGTTGTGCACAGAAGTTCAAAGCCTGGTTCAGTTTTACAGGAGCAAGCCTGTTCTTCTAGATGAGAGGCAGCCTGTGATGTTTCCTAGGGCCAGGCATCCCCACCCAACAGCTCTGCTGAAACAAGGCCATCTCGGTGAAATAGCCTGAGCAGCTTGTAGTGTCACAGGCCTCACTAACATCCATGACAGTGCAGGGCTTGTCCCACAGAATCTCTTTGCTCAACAGATTCTTCTCATTAGGTTTTCTGAATTCACTCATCTCCCCTTCCCTCTGCCTGTCCCTTATGCATATTTCAAATGCACATCTTTCTTCTCTGCCTCATCTCAGCATAAAGTGGAAAAATAGATATTTGAATTATATTTTGGTTTTCCAAATATTCAGACAAAGAAGGAGGGCAAGACAAGCTTGCTACTCTGAATGTTTTGGTGCTGAGACTTCTTTAAGCACACAGCCCCCTACCAGCTGCAGTCTGGATTTATACCACAGGGAAGAACACAGTAGAACCAGACTGAAGATTAATCGAAGCCAATTCTGATCTCTGTTCCACATGCCTCAAAGATTTAAAAAGTAAAAATAAAAAATGAGGGAGCTTTGTTTTGGCAGTAAGCATTACAACAAAAGAGTGATTTTCCCAAATGGGCTGTGAAGAGAAGACATGCCTCTCAAAGCATCTTGGTATCTCTAGCCACCGTGGTGGCTTCCTGGCCATAAGCTAACCCAGGCATGCCCCTCAGCCATCAGCAGAATAAAAAAGCTAGTTTTCATTAAGAAAGTCTATTTAAATAAGGTTTTCAGGTGTAATTCTCAGTTGGCATAAATGGATGTGGCTCCATATCAATTAATGCAGCTGCACTTAGGTAGATCTGTTGCGGAGGAGAACAGAAGAATTAGTGGCGTCCATATTTTAAGGAGTAAATAAATACACTGGTAACATACAAATCGTATTTAGGAATAAGAAATTAGGAAATAAGAATATGCCAGAACTATTGACAAGTCATCTACATCTCGCAGAAGGGTATGCTCCCATCTTTAATGGTCTGTACAAGATGTTTAAAAGAATTAGTGATGTCTTCAAAACATCTTTCTCAGTAAAGACATGACTGAACAATGTGTGCAGTCGCTATGCAGCAAGGCCGCAGTTCAGCAAAGTGCTCGAGCACACCTTTAGCTTTTAGTGCATGAGTGGCCTCATTGAAGTTCTTAGTAATTATGTGTTTTGCTGAATCAGGACCCGAATTTATTTGGGGCAGGAGGACCTTAATATCTTCCAAGGAATTATACTTATTAAAGGGGACAGTCTATAAATTAGTATTTAAGTTAAAATCAATTTCTAGATAATACGTATCCCTAAAAGACAGATTGTTAGTTTGTATGAGCTTTGTAACAAAACTTTAATTAAACCCTTTTTAAATAAAACCTGTCGTACATTATACTGCTAATTGACTTGACCTGGTACAAAGAGGACTCTGCCAGCTAGAGGAGACTAAAGGAGATTATTCTGTCTGGTGCTGCAGTGATTGTGTGTTAATAAAATTTATTTCTGCAGTCTTGCCCAACTCCCTATTGTGTATTCAAGAAATGTGTGGGCTTGAAGCCAGTCATCACAAAGCAAAAAGTAATAAAACCTCAAACGCTGACTTTTTCTACCCCACATTCTGCTGCTTTACTGTAGCACAAACTACTTGGTACGTTCTGCTTTCACGCGCACCTCAGCTACATTTCTCACTTCTATTTTTTTCCCTATTTTTTCAAGTTATGTAAAACACTGCACCTTATTAATGGGAGCACAGTAACAAGGGAAGGACAATTACAGGATTCAGAAAGCTCGGTGATGAAATATTCTGGGTGTGGCAACCATTTTATGGCCATTACGCTGATTACATACAGTATAACACATCTAGCAATTAGACAGACATGCTTAATCCTCCTGGATGAGACCTGTTTCACTCACAATTCATTTGTATGGGCCAAAATCTTCCTTCTCCCTCTTGCAAGTAAATCTATTGGATGTTCGATTGACATTCGTGTAAACGGCAGCAAAACATGACCCACTGACTTCACAGAGGTACTCCTGACACACGCTGGGTGCAATTCCAAAAAGCAATCACAAGAACTTATGCAATAAATACGGGGAATAAGCAGGAGGACTTGGAAGCTTCACTATGTGATCAAAATGATGAATTGGCATGAGAGACTTGTTGGGATAATTCAAATGACTAGAATACTAATATAGGTAGCATAGTTAGTTCAGAGAAAAAAATGGGTAAAACTGCATTGCTCTTCAGTAGGAAATGAGGAAAGAAATGAACCAGCTGAAAATCCCTCCCTAGTAATAATGGAGGGGAGGAAGGCAGGTGCTGTCATGATGGGGGTGGGGGTGTCTAGAACAAAGCCACAAAGAACAGATGGACGGAGCTACTTCTTGTGAAGGACACAAGATGAATCATACGTACACACAGGGCTTGAGGATGGTGGAGGGATATGGACGTGAGGGAATGGAGATAGCAGCCAGGACACAGAGTATCATGGGATGCAAACTCTCTGATGACAGGGAAGCAGACTGGAGACTCCTCACTCTAGATTTTAACAGAGAAGCTTGGAAATAAGAAAATAGAAAGCAATTTGGGCAATAGCCATCATGGAATGAGAAAACTCACGGCTCCCGGAAGGCAAAATACAGACAACAGACTTGAAGAAATCCAGCTTAAATAAACTCAGAGAACTGGTAAGTAATATCTCATGGGGAACAAGTTCAGATCAGTTGACAGTTTCTTAAAATAGTTCTATTAAGAGCACAAGTGCAAATTATCCTGAAGCACCAAAATCATTAGAGGTGTTGTAAGAAACCACCTCAGCTAAATCACAGACTCCTTGCAGACCTCAAACACCAGGAGCACGTGGAAATCTGAGCCTAGGTTGGACTGCTGAGGGGAAGGATGAAAGCAGTGAGAATGTAGGGCCCAAGCCAGGGAGGTCAAGCAAGAGCAGGAACCATATCTAGCAAGGTGCAGGAAGGATAATGAGAAAGCATTCTGTAACTATACTTCATAATCAGAAGAAGGTGTGGAAAAAGTGTTGGCCTGCTATTTAGCAGACAGGGAAAGTTATTGACAGGTGATGCTGAAACGGCTGAGTGCTTAATGCTTTTTTGCTGTAATCTTTACTAAAAAGGTCAAATGAGATCAGGCAGGAAACAGCGCAAGAGGCAAAGGGGTAGAAACACAAGTGAAAACAGGGAAGAACAGGTTAAGTAGTACTTAGATAAATTAGATCTTTCAAATTGCCTAGGTCAGATACAATTCATCCTAGGGTATCCTATGGACTGTTTGAAGCAAGATTGGAGAGCTTGTGGAACATGGGTGAATATCCAGAAAACAGGAAACTGGCACATCATGCCTCTCCTTAAAGCAAGGGAAAAGACTGTAATGGGGAATTAAAGTGCTGTGAGTGAAGGTCAGTTTTTTGGAAAAATACGGAAACAATCAAATTATTTGTAACCACTCAGGAAATAACAAGGAGATGAGTAACAGCTAGCATGGCTTTGTCAAAAACACAGATTTGTTAAACCAATTTAATTTCCTTCAGTGGGAACAGGGGGAAAACAGTAGATAAATCACAACTTTGTTAAAGCTTTCCAGTATTGTCCTCCTCATGAACACAGTCATATGCAAATTAGGAAGAGTGTGGCCTTCCTCAACCTACGAAATTCTCTGTCAAACCGGACGGATGTTGTGCATTTCTGCAGGCGTATGCCCTGTGTAATGTGAAGTGCTTCTACTACAGCCTTGTTTGCTAGAACAGTGAGTTGCTTTCTGCTACAGCAAAACTGAGAAGGGCTGCACAGGTGACAGTGGGTTGTTCTGAGGATGTTTGCTCAGAACACAATGCAATTATGACAGCTAGAATTGTGTGCTCAGTTTGGGGCAACATATTTCAGCTTGAAGAGAAGAAAAGAAAAGAAAAGAAAAGAAAAGAAAAGAAAAGAAAAGAAAAGAAAAGAAAAGAAAAGAAAAGAAAAGAAAAATGAAAAGTGATGTGGACTGAGAAGAAAAGGACTAGCAGAGAACAGCCAGAACCCCCAGAAACACAAGCCTGGGGAAGACTTGGAAGAAGGTTCTCATTCAGCAGAAAAGGTAGTGCATGTGCACATAAAGAGGAAAGGAATAAACAAACAAATAAATAAATAATTTCCATTATTCACTGTGGATAGGGTAAGAAATACTGGATTAAACGGCAGCACAGGAAATTTAGGTTAAACATTAGGAAACACTTGGTAGTAATACGGCTAGTTAAGCATAGGAACAGAATGCCTGGGGAAGCAGAAGAGCCTACCTCTGTGCAGGTTTTCAAGAGCATGCCAAAAGTACACCTATCCAAAGTCAGGCTTTTAAAGTTGCAGATATGGGTGACTCCTCAAAACCCAAATCACTTTGCTAGGTCTTCCCCCTCCTCTATCCCCCTCTGAAGGAAAGTTCACTGTGGTGAAACCAGAGTCTGCCTGGCTGCCAGCATGGCACAGAGCCCAACAGCCCCTGCCCTGCCCGTGTCACAATCCCAGCAGCATGCTAAGCAGGTGCTTCACCTTGAGCCTAGCGGCAATCCCTCCTGCATGTATTTATATTCCTGTGCATATGTTTCACTGCTCAACTGAGCTAGGGCCTCGAGCTGGCAGCCTTCTCTCCTGCTAAGTTGCAGCACAGCTGCCTGCAGGTTTACCCACTGATGCTGAGGCACTGAGCAGCACACTCAACTCAGAGGGGCTTCTGCAGACCGTGAGTGGCTGTGCTCGACACAAAGCTCGGCTCCACAAGGAGACTTATTCTGAGATAAAGGTAAACCTGCGCTCCACGTGCTAGCTAAGCATTCATTTCAGTGGGATGCAGAAAGTGCCCAGTATTGTCATTAAGGCCAGAAAGGCTGAAGCCCAAGTTGCAGGATCACACAGACCTCATCCTACCCCCTGTGCCTCCTGCCCTGCTTGGGATTGTCCGCAAGGTCCTCAGGGAGTCTGTGCTCAAAGCGGAGTGTTCAGAACACACTGAATGACAGTTGTTTCATTTTCCCTTAAAAATTGCCTCTAGAGTCTTGATCATTACACCCACCATCTCAAAGATACTGATGTTCCCACCAAGCACTGCAGTCCCAGACAATCCTCACTCCATCTCTGTCCACTGTAGCTGCAGTGCAGCAGAGAGCCGGGGTTGCCAATAAATGAGAAGGTTAATGCATCTGAATTCATGCAGTGCAGTTGACATTGATGTGATATTAATAAAATTTGGGCAGATCAAAAGGCATAGTTTGTCTGCTGGTAAATGAAGAAGAAAACCATGCAAGCCCTCTTGCACTTCTCTCCTGTCCGAGCACAGGTACAGTTCCTAAGGTGGCTTTGTAAGGGAGGTGGGTTTTTTGTGCACAATTTTTTTAACTTAATAACACTTAGCTGCACGTTAATAAAATATGTATTACAAATACACCAAACTAATCTATTAAATCACAAATCCTTCCCCCATTCTGCTCTAGCCTGAACTGTAGTTAAGAAGTAAAGAGGATGCATTAAATATTTTGTTGTTTCAAACGATTATTTTTCTAGTGTACCAGGCCAAGTTTCTCCAACTTGTAGCAGTAAAGAAAAAGCCACAGCACATGTGCATGCACACACACACAGCAGGGAACCGCCAGCTGATGCAGCCACTGGCAGGATGTGTCTGCTCTTGATTTCACAGTGCCACCCAGCCCTTTGCTGTGTTACAGTGGTTTTTGTTTCTGTTTTTTTTTTCTTTCTTTTTTTTCCCCCCATGTTATTTTGTGTCTCAATGCCAGCACTGATTGTGGTGATTGATTGACTGGAGCTGCAGGATTCAAAACAACAACACTGGCAGAAGCAGCTCAGGGAAATGCAGAGCGCACTGGCTGGGTTAATCTAAGGAGAGAAGAAACAACGCTGGTGATCTGCCAGCTCTGAGAATCCTACCATAAATTAAGAGCAACTACATTCATTGTTGTAAAATGGAAGATGCATACAGAGCCTGCAGAAGCATTTTAAATGTTTTGTGCTGTGCTTCAGCCCCGGGGCCTGAGAGCAAGGGCCCCTTCTTCGTGCTGAGCTGTTCCTCACCCACCTTATCTCACCAGCTTCAGCATGTGGGCTCACAAAAGCCATTCCCTGCCTTTGGGGAAAAGGGGCCCTACCTCTGCCAAGAACTAAGAACTATTCACCTGTTTTAAAGTCTTAGAAGTTTTCCTTGGGCAGAGCCTCTGTGCCCCTCCCAAAGCCACATCCTTGCCACCAGCTTCCCCACTCCCTTGCAAGGGTCAGCCTAAGCCCTCCATGTACATTCCTCCCACAGCTCCTCCCCGCATGGCTGCAGCAGTACTGCATGGGCTCTTTCCCAGAAGTAATGTTTCTCATTATCAAAAAGACAGAATTAGGAGACCCTGGAGCTTTTTGACTTGGTCACTTTCTCCACAATGCTCCTCTACTGTGTGATTTTCTGTCCCTCACTTTTCAGAGAATCATAGAATCCTTAGAGTTGGAAGGCCATCTAGCCCAACTCCCCTGCAATGCAAAAGGACATGCACAGCTCCATCAGGTTGCCCAGGGCCTGATCCAGCCTTGCCTTGAAAGTCTCCATGGATGGGACATCACTGTGCAGCTTGTTCCAGAGCCTCAACACCCTCACTGTAAAAGACTTTTTTCTCATATCTAACCTAAATCTACCCTCGTTAAGCTTGAAGCCATTTCCCCTTATCCGATCACCACAGACCCTGCTAAAGAGTCTGTCCCCTTCTTTCCTGTAGCTCCCCTTTAGATATTGAAAGGCTGCTCTCAGGTCACCTGGGAGCTTTCTCTTCTCGAGGTTGAACAGTCCCAGCTGTTTTCCTGCCCCTGCTCATTCCACTGCTGCTGCTTCTTAATTAAACACTCTCATTTTGACACCGACTCTATTTTCATTTTATCGGACTCCCTTCCCACTCCCTACAAAAAAGAAAAGTCCCATTCTCTCTCTCCTCCCACTCGGCTTGCAGTCGCAGCTGTCCACCCGTTCCCCTGATAGTGGCTCAGACTTCCCTTGGCTGCCTTAGGAAGATAAGCTGCTCCTTCCTCTGACAGAGAAATTGCTCAGGGACGTGCCCGGTTCCTCATCCCGGGGATGGCGGCTGCTTCTGTCAGAAACTTTTTCCCTAGCACAAATAGTTCTCCTGCATGCACCATAAAATAGCCTGCAGTTATGGCTGTTGGCATACTAACAGGGTTACTGGGCAGCTCTTTTTTTCTCACCAGACTTAACAACTTGCATATAGATGGACCCAGACACAGCTCTGGTTAGAGACAATGGGAGATTTACTGCTGCGTGTATTTGCACCCAGATCTGTTCACTCTGTATGAGCAAAACAGAAACAGAAAATAATTATTTGTTTGCCAACCCACTGAATGTAGGAGAGAAACACAAAGTTTTATTCATCTGCAAGCTCAGCAGATGTCTATGTATGAATGGCCTGATTTCAGTCTCATTTTTGGACTAATGGATATTTAATATAGCTTACAGAACTATCAGATAATTCTGGTTTCGAACAAAAAGAGGTTCCCTATCATCCTAAGACTTGTCACAATTACACGTTAACTAAGTCTGTGAGTTTTGTTCATGGTATTTCATTAGAACAGCTTCTGAGCGGAGCCATAGCTCAGTCATTTCTTGAACATCTGCTATAGTGAAGTCTACCACCACCGAAAGCCTAGAATAATGCCCTGTGTTATTCTTCTGCATCTTTTTCTATACAGCTTTCATTGGATCTATAATTGAAGAGAAATGAAAGGGCAGCCAACCAAGAGACAATACTGCAAGGATTGGTGCTGGAATGTGATACAACTTCAAAAGCTGAAACTTTAAAACTCCTGCTACGTGCATGCTTTTGAATAGGGTAATGTCCATTGCAAAAACGAAAACAAACAAACAAAAAAACACAGCTGTTTTTCCCCCTGAATAAGAGATGAACTCTTTTTTTCCCCCAAACTTCATGTTGATCTCCTATAAAGGCATGAAAAACGGTTTAGTGCCTTCATCGGATACCTTTTTTTAACTGCTATTTTCTTTAGAAAATGTGATTAACTTATGAAAAGGTGAAAAAGAGACCAGCGGAACTGATGAGAGAACCAGCTTATACGAATGAGAGACCCTCCAGCAATTTGCAGAACAGTAGCAAAATATGAACTGCTGTTTAGCATCAGGTTCCACGTCAGCCAGTGATGTCAGCATTGTAGTTTTTCCTACTGTTTGCAGAGAGCTGAAACACAGTGCAGTGCTTTTCATATTTCAGTTTCAAAATCCAATACTTACGGGATTGACAGAGGCTTACCACTGTGCACTGGCTGATGCACCAAGCTTAAATTTCCTCCTGTCTCTACAAATATTAATAAGTAGAAGCTCTAATGCCTTATCTAAATCTACTGATGCCATTTTAAAGCCACTGAAGTCAGTGGGAATCTTTACATCTGGCTTTTGCCAGTACTTCTGTATTCTCCAAGTGCTTATGTGCGTGCTTTATACTCACATAAGCAATCCCTTTGTAGAACTTGAATTTGTCTTAATCACAAAGAAAAGATGAATTCAATATGGGCCTGTCTAAATCTGGCCACACTAACCCCAAACTCAAGTTTTCCCCGTACCAATCAATTTAACAAGAGTATCCACCTCTGAAACGATCTGTGCCTTTGAAGATATTTGTGATATGCTTGTGAATGTGATCAAGACTTAAAATGATAAAGTTGAGGATCAGGCTTATTCAGAATAAGGTGGGTCACAAATGTAGGCATCATTGCTTCTTGCAGCCTGAAATAGCCACAGTGTTCTTATGTTTGTGATCCAGTGTTTCTTCCAGTGCGCACCTCAGAAAGATTAAGCAAGTTTTGGTTGCTTTCAGTGATGGAAAGATGAACAAAAGCATAATTTGGAACCAGTTTTTAGTACTCTTGCCAAATTCTGAGTAAAATATCATTTACCTCCTAAGTGAACATTTTTCTGGCAGTTTTGTATGAATTAAACATTTTGGTCATTTGAAGGAAAAATGTTAAAAATCTGGAGTCTTCTTAAAATAGCTGATCAGTGCACTTGAAATATCTGTTCCGATTTCAGGGAACTCTCCCTCTGCATGCAACTGGTTATGAAAACCACAGCTCCTTTGTACTAATCTCAGAGCAAGCTTATAAAATAATATAATGAGGCAAAGCACTCAGCAATGCCAGAGCATAGGGACCACAATGCAGTAACAGATGATATCAAGATGATGGCAAAATAATGTCACTGCAATCACTGGAGACTACATTACTATGTCAAGATGATGGCAAAATGATTTTGATGCAAGTCTATTGAAACTGTTGAAATATCCAGATGATTGCAACGTATCAGACAAATTCCCCAGAGAGAGCAACTGATAAACTTTTTGTTGAAGTATTTCTAATACACCACTCTAACCTGTGTCACAGGGCAAGATCCTGCCTTGCTAGGCACTAGCCTGACCCCACCAACATCAGCTGGAGCGCTAGGGGGGAAGCTTTGTCTTTTTGTGTGGAAAGTCCTGATGATCTCCTAGAGTATTTTGGGATGCGTGGTTGATTTGTCTTTAGTGCATGCACAGATGTAGTTTGAGATTACAATGACAATAATGCAGCTGAGCAAAGAAGCTCACTTGCAAGCATGGTCTCAGCCAAGGCTGAGCAGTTATAGGGGCTTATGCCATGGAGAGGTGAGCTGTGCCCTGCTGCTCCGGAAGTGGAAATACCAGGGGGCAACAGCTAACCAAGGCATAACCTCTCCCATCCTGGGGAATCTGAAACCTGTCTGAGTAGTATAGCATGAAGGAAGCTTTAGCATTTTCTCCCCATGTGAAACAGCGAGTTAATCAGCAAAAGGATGACATCGTAGAGGCACTCATCATTTTTTACCCAAGGGCACTCCTCCCTCCCCCAGTACAGAATGACTGCTTGCTCCTGAAGGTCACAGTTGAACTCACGGAGGCAGGCAGAGGTGAGCTGTGGAGATCTTCATGGAAGCAAAGATGTTTACACGAACAGATTACAGTCACAAAGCGTATCAGTAACAAGTGAAAACGTATCTTCTAGCTTTTAATGAAAAAAAACCAAAACCCTTACAGACTATCAGCCAGCACTGCTCCCTGCTCTTGCCTATGCTGGTAGTCCCTTACTTGTAAGAGCAGTGTGCTCAGCAGGAACTGTACGTACAAACTGCAGGGCTGAGCCCTCAGAAGATTGTTAGAGCAATTAGTGCAGAAACAGCAACATTCCTGTTATCAGAACTAACAAGAAGCTGCAAAAAAACTGCTTCAATAGAAATAGTCGAGGCTGCTCTAATTATATGTTCTTTGCACAGGCTGGCGAGTACGATGATTTTAGAAACTGGGTTATTCAAGCTTCTGAGGTTACAAATGCTGCTGTGCCAGCTCCACCCACTAAGTAAAAGGTTGCGGGCTGCTGTCAGCAAGCTGATTTGTTCAGCGTGCCACAGCTGTAGGTAACTTAGAAGGTAAAAGGAGGCTGTTCAGGGACAGTGAGTCAGATTGAGGCCTTGCTAGACTTTTGCTGTTACCACATGTATATTTCAGCAGCAGTAAAAAGTGTTTTCTGTCATCTTCCAGAAAGAAGCTTTTACCTTCTGCTTTCTAATCCTGCTGCTCTGACCCATTTGTGCTGCACCTCCAGCTGACAGTGCTGGGCTAACCATTGCGTTCAGCTGTGCCCTGGATCTTGGGCTCATCAAGTCTATTGTGAACAGATGGAGCTTGGGGGGTCCTACGAATCCCATCTGCTCTTGCAGCAGCCAACATTAGTGCTACTTTACAAAGAGGGCTAGGTTCCTCCAGAAACTGCAGTCATTTTTGTTGTTTTACATTGTCTCTTATGGGGGCAGATGGACAAGTGGAAGGAGTCGTGGGCCGTGTCAGCTGCGTGCCTGTCGGCAGTGCTCCCAGTACCAGGCACACCAGATCTTCCCAAAGCGATACAAGCAAGGCCTTCAGAGCTGGCTCAGCCAGTGGAACACGTAGCTATTTCTTCCAGAGAGCTACCTTAATGGTAGTGTAAATTCAACTGAGAAGTTAACGTCTTACTGGTGAGAGTGCCAAAAAGACTGATGAAAATACGTGGCCTGTGTAACAGGATTCACAGCCTTAGCTGGCTCCAGAGTCATTTCTGAATCAGATTTAAAGTCCTAATCCTAATTTACAAAACCTTTATTGGTCCGGGGCTAAGTTGCATAAGGCCTTGTGTTGAGATACACCTATCCAGACAGCTACATTTGCAAGAGACGCTGTATTCAAGGTGAATCCTATTCAAACTCCCTGAACCAGCACAATATCACACTGGAGATGCAGCTAAACTGGAACCTGTCCGCTTCAGCTTGGCGTTTCTGCTCAGGAAAGATAGGCGAGACATGAAGGGAGTGAACAGGAGCCGAGAGAGCAGAGGTTCACTATGCCAGCAGCTCCTTGCCACGTTGGATGCTGTCTCATCCTCATGCCATTGGCTCTACAGGAAGATGTAGGGTACAATCCCACATCTGATCCCTGCCTCATCTGCCTTGCTACCCTCAAGGGGAGATCCAGCAGCTGACCATCAGCCCTCCTGACTTCACAGAGAGGAACCTGGCTGTCTAGGCAAAAGGGAACAGAATCAGGTGATTGGAGGACAAGGACCTGTTGGAAACTCTTCCAATCTGTTCAGTCTACATGCAGCCCCAAAGAGGCATCTTACAAATCCTAAATTAGAAAACCGGATCCTGCACAAGTGGCACAAAGAAATGTTTTGCTCTAAATGATCAGAAACAAACCCAGTGAGGGGATAAAACCAAGTGGAAGTGATTTCTGTGTCTTTCCAATCTCATTAAGGATTTTAACTGGGAACAAAGGAGTATTTGGGACGCTGTGCTCCAGTGATTCTGCATTTCATGAAAAATTCATTCCAGCAGTGTAAACTGAAGTGATCTCATGATTATTTAAGTCATCCAGGGTCAGTTGGTATAGACTGATCAGCGTATAGGTATTATGGTTACATCTTTGACATTTTTCACTTCTCAGCATTGGAGAATCTGGTAAAAAAAATTATTTTTTTTTTTTTTTAATTTTCATTAAGACATGACTCTGCTTTCAGTTGCTCTAGCTGAATACAGATTCATCATATGCAGCATTGATAGGTATTAAAATTAACTTATCTGGCCCTCAGAGCTCAAAGATGCAAATCAGTGGTTGATATACAGGCATTTCTACAGCTGTCACCCTGACACCCAGTAGCAAGGAGCACCTGTAAAAGGAGCGCTGTTCTTTCAGCATGAAACCAGCTGAAGTAGCTCAATTATTTCCTTTATTTTTTACTGTCACTAATATGAATCAATACTTTTCCATCTGCTGCCATTTCTAGACTTGAACTGTGAATTTGAACCGTGTATTGCCTTTCTAACCATTATGCAACCTCTTGACAGAAACCCATTATAAGCTTTTCAATTTATTCTGCAGCACAGCTCTGCCAGTGATATTTACATCTATAACATACACATCTCATGCTCTTTTCTTTCCTGAAGCCTCTTTATTGCATCACGGTTACACACTGTACTCAATTTTAGCCTCTAGTCAAGGAAGATACTGACAAAAGTATACTTCTTAGACATTTCCGTTTTGACTGCAAACTTCAGGATTTCCATTGGAAAGCACATAAAGGTCTGTCAAAAGAAAAGGGAGTTGATTTTAACTTTTAATGCCTTTGTGATACAGGATATTTGTTATAGATCACGTTACTGCTGTGAATGTTGGTTTTCCTCAGTCAGAATGCACAGAGCTGCTCCACGTGTCACCAACTGATTGAAGCAAGGTTCTGCCCAAAGCAGGCCAGAGGCTGTACCAAGGAATTTCGCAGTACATCCGAAATAGGATTTTGGTTTTTTGTTTTTGTTTTTCAGTTTAACTGGGAGTCCCTTTTGAAATAATATTCTGCATAGCCCACAGTATGTCCTTCAGTATCACAGAATCACACAGAATCACAGAATGGCCAGGGTTGGAAGGGACCACAAGGATCATAAATCTCCAACCCCCCT
>JAOWBP010004006.1:16654601-16706940 GCA_028571105.1 Tragopan temminckii
GGGGCATCCACAGCCTCTCTGGGCAGCTGTTCCAGCACCTCACCACTCTCAAAGTAAAGAACTTTCCCCTGAGATTCAGTAACAACACACGTGCATACAATCAAGGAGCGCTTGTGTATATTGCTATTTACAGGTAACATCAGATCAATATTCCCAATGATTGGAAGTTTTTCAACTAGGTTACTTGGAAAGAAGCTTTAAGTGGGAATAAAGAAATAAGTGGGGGAAAACAAAGCAACAAAAATGGACTTTGTGTAAGCAATAGGCGTGCCTGAGAGCCGGGATTGCCTTGCAGGAAGATGCACCCTGGATCACTCAGCTCTCTCTGTAGTCTGATATCCTGGACCAGAAGAAATGTGCCTGTAATGGTTAATTATGGAAAAGCCTGCCCTAGAGGGAAATATTTCCTTCAGTCTCATCAGTCAGTGCTTATATATGATGTGAATCATAAGCATTTAAATCTCTTAAGGTTTTTATCCTAGCTAATATCACTGTAGATAAGCTCATGACCTGTTTCTGAGCATTTGATTGTCCTTTCTTGAGTACTGGTAAGGTCTCAGTAGTATTTTCTTTCACACATTACACACGAGCTGAAAAAAATAATTGTGAGTACAAGGTCTGAGCAACTTCCCTCAGTCTTGTGCAAGCAAGAACCTGCTCTGCAGCTGAGCCTCCTGCTCCTCTGACTGGGAACAATTTGCCAAAACAAGAAAGATCTTTCCTTATCTTGAAAGAAAAATCTCTTTCCATATCACTTTCCATATCTTGCATGGCTTTTGGTTCTGTCATGATGAAAGATGTCTGAGAATTCCCTGATGCAACTTTTGTCTTTCGTTCATTATTTCAGTTATCACTATCAGTCAGATCTAATTCGCTTATTTCCTAAAGTATTCTAAAACAGTTGGTTTCTCCTCTGATGTTTTTATGCATTCTCAATAAAAGCAGCAGCTTTACTTTCAAACAAGTACGGCACTGCACACTACACCCGCAGCTGCTTCAGCTACAGCTCCCTCTCTAGCCAGCTCGCCTACAGTAGCTAGGGCATGGCTAAGAATAGCCTCCCCTCTCGCGTGCTCCAAAGCTAGTTATTTCAATTGTGATTACCATGGAGCTCAAGAACTTGTTTTGCTTTGCCCCATTCGACCATTTAGTAGGAGGGGAGCTGGACTCACTGATTATTACACTTTTATTTATTTCATTGTCACTGTGATCTCCCTCAATATTTTGGTCACTACCTTTTCTTGAGTCAAATAAATAAATATAACTTTATTTATTTAACAGTATTCTCAGTCTTGGGATTTTTCTCTCTGGTGTATACCCAACACAGTTCAGTCTATGTTGAAACATGATCTGTACATTCTCTTGGCTATAGTATCAGTTGTGCTGATGAGCTGCTCTGCTCTTTATATGCACCTTATACCTTGGCACCACAGCTTGCCATCTTGCTAAATATCCATGTCCAGAAAGGAACCAGGACTGCGCGTACAGGGATACCAGAGCTACCCAGGAGTGTGGTACGTGGTAGAGGGATGATGTTGGGGTATCTAGTTGCACTCGCATAACTAAGAAATGAAATCATATAATTTTGGTGTGGATGTGACTGCGCTAGTAATCATACCAACCTGCTAAGAATGTCCTGCATCTACTGAAAAGGTGAAAATTGAGTTCTGAAGTAAAACTACAGAAGTTTCTAAATGCCTGAGTAAACTCAGAGCTGACTACTTGTGGACTTAATAATGGGTAGTGTGCCTACCCTCCCGAAAAACCTGCCTCGAGTATTTATAAAACATTACATGATGTCAGAAGTTATCTTGATCCAGAGATGGAGCAACTGTTCCTCCAAGCCTGCTGGATTGATGAAGGGAGCTTGCAGAAAAATGGTGTTGGTTTAGCAACATTCTGAGATATTAGTCTCTGCCAGGGACTGGGGTGGAATAACCCAAAGGGATCACCTGAAGGGCAAGCTGTGGTGTTTCCTGGGGCAGGGAGTGCTCTGCAGCCTTGAAAGCACATAGTGCACTCGGAAGGAAGGAGACAGAAAGAATTTGACACAGCAGAGGGTACTAAATAAAAGCCTTTCAGCAATTAGGAAGACCAGCCATATAAACTTACATGGAAATCTCAGAGCAGAAGGAGGTTAGCTTCAGGATTGGGTAGAGATACCAGGGTGTTGCTCCCATGTACACAAAGGATTCACAGTCACATACACATTAATTTCAGTGATTTCTGTCCTTCCACTAGCACCTGAGAGCTGAAGTGCAGTGCCAGAGTGATACAAGATCAGGTTTGCCATGACAGTCTGTTTTCTTTGTGCCTTTCCGCTAGGAATAAGGGGATGAAGGAGCTGAAAAAACAGCAGTTTTACCTAGCTCTGCTCTGGACAGAGCTGACAGATTTGGCTCTGCCCCTTCTCTAGGTTTTGCTCGTCTCGTTTTTCCCTGCTCAAACGAGCTCCATGAGCTAGTGTTGACAGTAACCCCATGAAGACTGTGAGCTTGGCTGGAGCCAGGATGAACTTTCTGCTTCTCACTGGGTGTGCCCTGTCCTGCTAGGGATGAAACAGAGCATTCAGCTTGCATTCACCACAAAGAGTAAAAAAAACCAGGAAGGAACTGAAGGCTATAGCAGAAGAGCAGTAAGTAGCAGTGACGTCTGCACCGTGCATTTGACCCTGGCAGGGCTGGCCCGCTGCCCCGACTCGCTCACTGTGCACATTGTTACCGCGTCAGCTCCAGGCACACACTGCGGCTGGAGCCCGATTGCACAAGCAAGCGCTCCTCGTCACCTCTGCGTGGGGACAGCGGCTGGCTGGGTGGGCTGCAGGGGGCCTGAGCTCCAGCCCCACCAGGACACAGCCGTGTTACTGCTGAGCCACTGCCTGCACCGATCCAACCTGCAAGGGGAACACAGGAAAGCACAAAGCATGAGTTTTTATTATTTTTAAGAGGGAAAAGAAAAGCACAAAAACCAAACAGGTTTGTTTCAGAGACCCAGGCTAGAATGCCAGCACCCTGCTCCCAAATTAGCATCACTTGAGCAGGGCAGTGCCCAGCATCAGCCGGGAAAGGGCAGGAGCAAGTGGGCTAACGCAGGTGGAGGGGAACACTTCTCACAGTGGCAGCCTGAATAAGCACCTTGTGCTGCTGCCAGGAGGCCTGGCTGCCGGCACTGGGCCACTGCCAGCAGGAGGGCAGGACGAGGAGGTGATGTGCAGAGGGTTTGTGGTCACTCTGGGGCAGCAGCAGAGCTGCCACTCACTGCCTTCTCTGCTGGGGGAACAGCATGGCTGAGGGGCACTGTGGGGAGGGTCCTGGTAGCCAAGGCCTGCCCTGGCTCTCCACTTCACCACGGCAGGTCTGTCTGAGGTGCCACCCTGGTGATGGAGAGCACAGAGCCAGCTGAGCAGCTGCAGGTGCTTCCGATGGACGATGGCTGCCCCAGCCTGGGAGGGCCCACAGCCCCTCACACTGCGAGTACAGCCTAACGACCCACATCTCCTGCTTCTCTGCAGTCTGATTACTAGCCACTCAACAAGAGTTACAAGCTCCATTATGAAAAAGGAATGGCATAAAGAAGGTGCTTTCAGGTAACTCAGCGTGAGGCCGTGCTAGCCTTCCCTGCATGGGAAATCGCTGTGGAGGGTGACAGAGATCATTTTAAAAAATGACAGAAGCGTTTTGCCAACCAAAGTGAGGCAGGAATTGATCACTAACATCTGGATTCAGGATGTGATTTCCTATTACTTGACAAATTTCTGAACAAGTGTCTAACTTTGAAGCAATCAAAAGCACATTAGATTTTCTGGTTTGCACTCAGAAAAATGACAAAAAAGCCTGCCCAACAAACTCCACTGTAAATCCAGGAATCGGGTGATAGAAATTAAGTTCATTTGTACTTCCGGTCCCTTAAAATAAAAAAATGGTGTGCAGTTTTCTATGACACAGTTCAAATCCGTGTCTTAAAAAATCATTTCAAAGGCACCCAAAGCCAAAAATGTGGTAAGAAAATGAGAAATGGGGTTTTCAGTACTTCAGATAGAAATAAAACCTCTTTTCCTACTTGTCCCGTTGTTGTACATTACAATTAAATGATAACTTTCACGCACAGTACTGTGTGTTATCATTAGTCAGGGCGTAAAACCTTGCTGGTACTTCAGCAGAAGATCTGTCCAGTTAATAGAACAGGGATGCCCGCCCGTATATGTTCTGACTAGTAAAACGATTCCACTCAAGAAAATACATAAATGAATCTTCAAGATAAAAATAACAATTAGATCTGAAGAAGTATCAGGCTAAGCCTGCTCAAGGCTGAATGCATTAACTGAATACCTATCTCAAACTTCCATTTTTTGGTTATTTTCTTATAATACTGAGCTAAAGAGGGAAAGTTAACCTCCAAAGCCACCAGAGGGAAAACATCCTGGTGATCAGAAATATAGGAACTGCACCTGCAGGGTCAAGTTGTTATGTGCAGGAGTCGACTTGTCTGTACTCTGCCCTGTGCCAAAAGGAAAAAATAAGTCACCTTTTCACCCCTGCTGCCTTCAGCCCCACAGGTGAGCAATGGGCACATCTGAAACTGGTACCTGACTGGATGGTATTGCATGAAGGAGCAAGGGGCAGTGGGAGCCTGGTTGTGGTTCTTCAGGGTGTGCTGCCTTTCCTCCTGCACTTGTGGCACCTCCACCATCAAGAGCTTAATGCACATAAGTTCTACTTTGTAAGTGAAACATTATTCATTAACAAATCTGATTAAACTGCTAATGCAGGGAGCACTTGCACAAGTTCAGGAAGACAAATAGTCCCGATGGTGCAGTGTTTGTGAGGAACGTTACCCGTAAATGGATTTTAACTATTTAAATTGGATTCTGTTCAGAAACTATGAAAAGACACAGCGGAGCACTGTGCTTAATATATGGGAAAATACCAACAGATTAATACTTCAGAACAATGAGACTCGTAACTGTGCAGAGACACCTGTTTTGTAGCCCCACACTAAAAGAAAAAACACACTTCTTTTTCCCTCAGCAGTGTTTTGCTGATTATTAAAGATTTCTCGGTCACTACTATTTCTGACCACGTGTAAGAAATTTAAGACTCATTCCTTACAGACTAAGTCATGTTCAAATCCCTTTGGATTCCACAAAAGTACACTGTGGTTTTGCTGCAATACTGGTGAAATTGTTACTCTTTCATCCCCTTATAAGGGTCATGATGCTTTATACTGTGGAGGCAAGTTATTACAGGAGAACTTTATATTTTACCTTTTTGCTAAGGCCATATTACTACCATCTGGGCTGAATTGAAAAGAGAGGGGGAAAAGGCTTCCACTGGCCATGACTAACATTGGTGTCTCTCTCTTATTGTACATCCTACCTTGTCCATTTTTCAGAAGTCTGGTATCAAACCAGTTTTAAAAAAAAACCTGCTTAACACAGGTCATTGTGGAGCCCTTTGAGAGGAAGCTGCTTCCTCACAGTCCGATTGCAGCCGCCTTTCTCCAGATGCTGTTGGGGGAAGGAAGGGCTGGAGATAGGATGCAGCAGCGTGTGGCATGCTCACTGCCTCAGAAATTGCTGTGCTGAGTGTTTTTTTGGTAGTAGGCACACAATACTGACCCATCGAACTGAGTTCTGCAAGTACGGCCAGAGCATTTCGGTAATTATTTCATTGTACAACTGAAAGAGCTCTGATTGCCTCTGTGCAGTGTCAGCCCATTGAAATGCAAGTTCATGTATAACCTGAAAAATGATGAATTCAAAATCCCGAGGTGGATTTTTTGCTCTTCCCATTAATCTTTTTTTTTTTTTTTTTTTTTTTCATTCCCTAGAATTCAAGATGAGGCCAAAACTAAAAGTCCTGAGATCAATAGGAGTGTTGTCTAAGCCGTAACTTTAAGATCTGCTCCATAATTTCTAGGCCCATGCAGCTTGAGAAAAGTTGCCAGTCAAATCTCCCAGTTATAATGAGCTGCATGAAACAATTGCTTACAGTGATCCGACAGAAACTTTCCAATATAAATTCAGTTCCTGTCCTCTTACAGAAGCCTGTTTGATATGTTTGAGTTTTGTTTGATGGCAGTGATAGAATGAAGCAGTTCGGGATTTCTGAAACATCTACAGAGATAGAAATCAAATGGTGTGCAAGCTAGGTAATTAAAACATTTCAGAATTTTTCACCTGCAGTGTCAAGCTGGTTTGTTAAGTGAAGAATTGAGGGACTAACTGAGCGAGTGCTGCTGCAAGCACAGGCTGGCATAGAAAATCACTTTATAGAAGCCTATCAGAAGTAGTCTGATTACAGGATCTAATAGGGAGGGCAGTGTATGCTCACTGCTTCCCATTACCTGATTGTGTAATCTTTAGTTAAAGCGAGCTCTCATTGAAGTCAACAGGGACTTTCCCAGAATACGGCTGCAGGACTGGGACCACACTGTGCCACTATGGAAGATATCACAAAGACCAGGCTGCTTATATTGCGGTTTTCATTGGCAGCATCCGATTCAAAGCCAAATGAATTTAATAGAATACTTCCCATTGATTTCACTGTAGATCAGATCAGGAGAGGAGTCAACACGTGGCTGGCTTAGAATGAAAGTGTAGAAGGAAGTGTCCTTGAAGATTTTTCACTGTTTGTATACATCTTCTTTTCCCCAGAAAGAATAATTATTTATTTAAGGAACTATTAAATGTTAGCACAGGAGGGGAAACCTAACCTGCAGCAAGAAAGGATAAGGTGAATCGACTCATGTTTGATATTTCGGGATATCATTTATTTATCCTTAATGGAAAAGAATATAGAGAAAGGTTAGAAAGGTCAGAAGCAAAAACCTGCACACTACTGCACATCTGAGCAATACTAACAAAGCCAGCAGTGCTCAACTCACACGTATAGATAGACCAGGGACAATGGTTGTGATGCCTTTTGTCCAAAACGTGCTCTGGAAGGTGTCTTTAGCCTTGACTTTTGAAGACCCTCTAGAAATTCCTGCCTAGGCATGTGAGCAAGAATATTTGCCTCAGTCAGCAGTTTCCAGGACAGAAACTGCATCATCTGCATGATGACTGGGGCAGAGACTGTCATTTACCTGGTATTTATGTAGTGTACATATAAGGAGGCTCCATTCCTGGCTGGAACTGTAGGTGATAGTGGATTATTTAAATAGTAATGTCAGATTGTTTGGGGATTAACTAAGGAGGAGAGAAACTGGAGAAAATTGTAAAGAGCTCCTCAGAAAAAATTTATTTACTCCTCACTGAAACCTTCAATCTTTAAGTGCCACCTCACTTTCTACTTATACTAATAAAAGCAACAACTGAACAATCTGTTGTGTTGAAACCTGCTGTTCCCAAGGAGCCAGCCTTCTACTGGAGGTACATCAGTTCCATAGGATAGATGTGCTACCTCCTTCCCGTCGGTGCAGCTTTGTAGTAGTTGTTTTTAGGTTTTTTTATGTTACCTCAAAGAATCTCATTGTACATGGTGAGAAGAGAGAGACATTCCAAGGAAACAAACTAATTAACCAAAAACCCAACAAATCAGCAGAAAGATGGGTGTGCAGCAATGAAGCTTTTTTTTTTTTTCCAGCTTATCTATGGGTTGAACCAAAAATACATCTAGAAAACTGTACACCTAGTCTCAGCTGTACTGTGTCATATACTTGTGTGAATTGAAGGCAGATGTAGCTACAATTTACAAGAGTTGTCTTGTAATACAAATGATTTTTTTTTCTTAATAATGACCTGAAAACACAATTCTACCTCAACTCACATTCATTATCTCCAAACGCACTGCTGTTTAATGTATTAGCTTCCCAGGCTCCCTAATGTGCATTGCTGCTGTTACCATCTCTCAGCTGAGCCCACCAGTCAAGACATGGTTTTGCAAAGGAGCTTCTTTATTTTTCAGATGCGGTCTGTCCTTCCAGTTCCCCTGTGCCTCTATTTTCCTACTTACACCACAGTACAGCATGAGCTCACTTTCCAGCCTTTGTTCATTCAACTCTGTTCAGTGCATAGAAGTACTTTTACTAAAAAGTGGTAGAGGTACAAATATTATTCTGAAAAAACTGCCACTATAACTTAATACAGCATGAACTGTTTCTTTCCTTTCCTAAAAAGGGAATAAATAAATATAACTATCCTCCTGGGTGGGATTTCCACAGGAAGCAAACCTAGACTTTCTGCATCAAGACATCTAGACATTGCTACCTCGTATGAAAGGACCAAACGCATCAGATGGATGAGAAGAAATAGCAGATTCAAGCTTCTGTGTGTGTATAGTTGGGACAAAGAGCCACCCTAGTCAGAATCACACATGTATGCACAATAATTTGTTCACCCAGCAATTAGTGTAGAGATAGCACAGCCCATCTAGATCAGCTACCATGCACGCGCACAAAACGTTACACAATGCTTTAATGATGAACAGAAATGGAACAACCTTTCTTCTTAAAAAAAAATAAAAATAAAAAAATCACTGAAGAAGACAAAAAAAAAGCATATGCTAAGGTATGACTGACAGCTGCCATAATGGACTGTCATGTCAAAAGAACTGCCTTGCTAATTCTCTTACATAATGAGCTAGAAGCTAGACTCTCCTTGCAGGTTTGATTGTGCGCCCTTCCATCAATCTTACCGACATCTTGGCATCTAAAATACAGCAAAACCACTTAACAAGGGCTCTTTAAACAGGCAAGAGGAGGGATGTCTCTATGTATTAAATGTGATGTGGAGGTTGCTATGGTAAATTTGGGCATGTGAACGCCGCAGTGCAAAATTCCACACTGGTGGCTGGAGCCTAGGCTAGCCGTGCCTTCAGGTTCTTTAAATGTACTTGGACTGCATTAGTTCAAGAATGGAAAGAATACAGATCTGTTGCCACATTCCAAGGCAGGAAAGAGAGTGCCTTTGTCTAATTCTCATTTATTGTGTGTGTGCAGTTCCTGCGGGTGTTGATGAGGAGTACCTGAAATGGACTGTAGTTTGCTTTCTCTGCAGCTTTCAAACATGGAGCTCCATTTCCTGACTACTTCAGTAACTAAGGCTGGAAATATATATGCATTTCTCTTTCACTTTTTTTTTCCGCTTCGCCTGGTTGTCACAGTTACATAATGCTGCCAGTTGAAATTGCAGCTCAATGGCGTTGTTAGGCAACTCGGTTAGCTTTATTTATTGAATTGAAAATTGCCATATAGGTGTTGATTATCTGCCCTAAAGTCCTGATGATTATAGCTTTAACTATTGGCACTTCCTTTATTACCAGGACTCTGACTTCCCATTTTGCTTGCTAAATTTATAATCCACAGAGCCCCTTCAGCTGTGACCTGCTCCCTCCCAGGCAATTGTAGATTAATTGCCAGCTCCACCCCAGGGCCCTGTAGTGGAGGGGGATTGAACTGCACATCAGAGAGTGAAGTTCAGTGTACGAACAGTTACTAGGATTTACTGTTCCCTGGGTGATTTCATGTTTTTCTTTTAAAAAAAGTTTCATGGGAAGTCTACTGGTTCCCCAGCTCCATAGTGACTTTTCTTAGATCTCTTTTGCTCCTGCTTTGTCTTTACTACCATTTATGATCAAAAGGTATTGCAACAAGTAATGCACTACCAGCTGACTGGTATCTCCACTGTGGCCCAGCGCCTCAGCAGCGTATAGGGGCCACCACCTTTATGCCTGCTATTTTATCCAGAAGCTCTGCAGTTATTTATTCTGGGATATTATTGCTTCCACTTGTTCTGTTTCTCCAGTTCTTCCTATTCTTACTCAAAGACATTAGTTTCAAGCATGTGTTTTGTCTGTGCTTTCTGCATCCACCTTCTCCTTTTGGTCAGACTACAATATTCCCCTCTACAAATAATTTTTTTGGATGTGTGATTCCCATTGTTCTCATTTTGGAAAAATCAAACTCTTTGGCAGACAAGTCCTGGTTTGTCCAAGAATAAATGCTGATCACTTCTGACTGTTCAGAACTGTCAGACCAGCAAGCAGGCTTCCAGAGTTGTCACCCCTCACTAGAGACTTCTCTGATCTCAGTAGCACCACAATTATATGTTTAGTAGAACCCTTAACTTCCTGCAATCTGGAAGCTTTATCATAAGGCCCCTCGTAGCTCCAAAGATCAGCCCCTATCAAAGCATACTAGCTTTTTAGCAACAACACCATCAGATTGCTCTCACCCAGCCAGCCTTTGGAGGTTGTCACAGCCAAATGCCAGCCCTCACATAAACAATGGGAAAGACAAAACATCATTTCTCTCCTCAAACAGCTTACAGTGTCTCATATTATTTATCCTTATCCTATCATATTCCTTATTCCTTACCTCATGTTCTTCATCTTTCCTCTGTCAGATTCCTCCAGTGCTCTGGACCACGTCCATCCCAAGAGCCCTTCCTTACCCAGTCTGGTAGAGATCTGCAGCTTCTTTCCAAAACAACAGCATGCAGTCAGCCTCAAGACCTTTCCCTTTCTGCAGGACCTCTCCTTGTTCCTTATTTGCTGCAGCTGTTGCTAAATTAATCCCCTGAGTGTTCAACTAGTAGACTTGCAGGGTATTTACAAGCTTGTGGCTGTATCTTGTAGGTTTGTGGTGGGTAGAGGTGAGTATAACAAGCATTTTGAAAGCATGAATAGAAGTGGTAAAGTTATCTAGCCCATTTCTTTAGCATGAAGCTTTGTAAGCTATCCACTGTTTCTTGACACTTGCAGTAAGACACCATTCTTCCAGTGTTTGTGGATGGATTTTTCCAAACTGTACGTTCAGTTCACTTATGAATGCATTCACTTTATCAACAAATTACCATTTTCTCTGATAACAAACTCATCCCTGGGGTCCTGAATCCTGCTCCAGACAATCTAGTACCCAACAGGAATCTTGCTCATCCTGCTTGTTCAATATGGGTGAGCTATTTTCACATGCACTGGGGGTGGAATTTGGGGTTGGGAGAGTGTTTGAATATCTGAACGTTTGGTCAGGACTCTGTTCATCTTCTGGCCTGTCCCAGGCTCTCTTGGTGATCTTGGATACCTCTTTTTATTCCTATATTACTCAACTTCCTAACTGTAAAATAGTGAGGGTTATAATGCATTTATAAGCATATAACCCATTATTTACATAAGGTAAATAAGCAGAATGATGAGAAGGTCTTTTGTTCTCACACGTTGGAACTTTTTCCCCGCCTACTTCTCTTTAGAGAAACTGAAAGTGAGAAGGGGATTCTGCTTTCTCAGTGGATCAGATCATCACAGAGTCTGATTCGTCAGTTCTTTTTTAGAGTGTGTCTCTCAGTGCAATTGTCATCCAGGGAATCTTTTCCTTTCTTTTTTTGTCTTTTTCTTCTTTTTCATCTTTTTCTTTCTCCTTTCCCTTTTCCTTTCCTATCCTGAGTTCAAAGATGTTTCCATTTTGCTATTCAGATGTTTTTGTTTAAGAACTCCACAGATCAGTGGCATGTAACTTGTAATGGGACATTTAGTGCATTTTTACATGGAAGTTTGCTCTGTGGATCTTTCCGATCTGCTTCTAGTGAGAGCAATCTTTTAAGAAAAGAAGTTTCATGGTCATCTTGCCATATTAGCATGTAAGAACAACTCTCTGCTTCCTTGCAACTCTGTGGTTTCTTCTACAATTCTGTAGCAAGTTCTGTGTTTTTTATTTTATTTTATTTTTTTTATTTCTTGGAAAAATATTATCACAGCATGGGAAGAGAAAAGAAGCCGGTGAGAATCCTCTGATCAACCAGCTCTCCCTAGATCAGATGCTCTCTGTGGATGTCTGCCCTAAAATACATCACCTGCTCAAGAAAATTCCAATAACTAAGTGTTCATACATTAAATACTGCGTGGAATGTTTGAAAGTTGGTAATAATTGTTGCCTGTAAAGTAACCTGGCTGTAGGTTTAGGCTGAAAATAACATTCAAAAGTCAAAGCTAGTGCATTTACTTCTGTGGTTGGTATGACAAGATGGTGCACGTACAGCCACAAGCACGTTATGACATTTGATATTTTTAATCAAATCCCATTTTAAGGTGCAACGTGTTTTACTCTGTTAAAGGTCACTTTAGTTACAGTAGCAGTAAGGGTATTCAATAAAACATTTTAAATGCCAGTTATATAACTGCTTTTAAAACATTTAACAGCCGCATTGGTTACATGACCTGAGACAAAGGATATTTTCTCAGTGCTTTGATATATTGTGGCTGGATTATCCTTATGGGAACACTCAGCTCCATAATGGCCTCAGGTCATCCCATAATGTGTGATGTAAGATTTTTTTTTTAATTTTTTTTTTTTTTTTTTGACCAAAACAATAATTGCTAATGAAGCCAATGGTGATGGAAGTTCAATGACATGGCAAAGGATAGAGATTGTAGTCAATAATAGCAGCACTGGCCAGCACAAGAAGTTCATCCTGCACTATTCAAGGACAAAAAGATGTAGCATCAAGGAATGAAGGTGCAGTCATCCATGTCTTAGCACTGCACTGTATGTTAAAGTAAAACAACCCAGGTAAGCAGAAGTACTGCTGCATACTCCCCTGCAGAACCAGGAACATAGCACTATTAAAATGTGATTTATAATAAGATACAGGGTATATAAAGTATAAGATAAGATGCATTGGATATAGTTTCAGATCATCCTAGCTGGGTGCACCTAGATGCATATAGAGCTGTACCCCTCCATGCCTTTGTGAGTCCTGGGGCACGAGGATGCTGTGAGGTGAAAAAGCTCCACTTGGCACACAGGGCACTCAAACCAGATCTTCTTTTTGAGGGCAGATAGCTACTTCCCATTAGGTAAAATTATCACTAGAGCAGCATTTTGGTTGTGGCATGTCCCCTGCAGGCAGTCAGATTCTGGACCTCATTTCTGCACTCGGCAGTATTTTTGACTCAGAGTTGAGATCCCACAAGGCAGTCAGCAGGACACACTCCTCTCTGTTTTTCACCTTTTCCCATCTCACTTATCTTTTTAGATTTTCTCTTCTTGTGGTTGAAAACATGTATTTGTGTGTGATCCTGGCCTGTACAGTGTGGCAGGGGTAGGCAGGTGGTTCTTGACATGCTTGCAGAATTCTGCCTCGTCAGATGAAAGCAAGTGGCTCTTGTCTGGTAAAGTACTGCAAGAAGCAAAAACTGTTTTTAAAAAGCAAGCTTTCTGAAGCCTCTTTCTTTTGCTCTCTCTTTCTCTCTCTCTTTTTTCTTAATAGAAAGAAGCTCTTTGTTCCAAAAATGTCATAAGAATGGCATATCATGTCTTATCTCCTGCTTTGAGTGGGAAGCACCAGATGACTTTCTGAGGACCTGTCCAGCCTGAATTGTTCTAAAGAAATTTGTACATTACTTTAAAAGCAATATAAATAAAATAAATGATGGCAGTCCTTTCTCACAGTTCCTGGGAGCTGTCATGTCTTTCTCAGTGATTTCAGGTTGTAATGAAATTAAGAAGTTGCTGTTTCAGAATAATATCTTCCACAGCCAATTTTATCACAAGCCAACAAAATAAATGTTTCCAAAGTGAACAGCTGGCATCTCTTTTCATAAAAGATTCCCTATTAGAACACTATTTCCAAACAATATTACAGTGGCTCCATTCACATGCCCATAGTTAAGGCTGTGTACTTCTCTGGTAAACCTTGTTTTTCAAGAGTTTATAACTTTACAGCTGAGCCATAATTAGCTGGGCTTTGAGTTGCATCATAAGAGTTCAATCTGTCTGCGAGGACATTTTTGCTAATATTAATAAAATCAGTTTTAAATTATTGAAGAGTAAAGTGTAGTATTTTATACTCATAAAAAGGATTCTTAAGCATTAAACAGCTTTGATTCTTTAGGAAAAAAAAAAAAGGAATTTGGGCAAGTGACTAGAATATAAATCTTTTTCATTCTTTTGAAATAACTAAATGAAAAAAATTGCTTTAGAAGCTCAGTCTGACAAACATACGGAAAGTTAAAGTTGATGATCTCTCCTTAATTTATGTTGTCGTAAAGAACAGGCACAGAGGTCTCATTAAAAGGCACAGAATCAACCAAAGCTCATGTTCTGTGGCTTTTCTTCATTTTTACTTTAGTATTGTTGCCATGTAAGCATAGCTTTTTGGTACTTGATATCATTTTGTTTGAGTCCTTTATGACAATGCCAATTTGCATCCTGCCTGTGGTTTGGTGGTTACTTCAGCTTTAGCTATTAGTCCAGCTTTCTGTACTCCATGTTTCCAATGCCATTCTTAATTACAATGTAAAACAAACAGCTCCTGTTTCCCATTCCAGTCATACTAAGCTGTGCTCCTCTGTGAGCCCAGCTCGCTGGCTGAGCATGAGTCAGCTCTCGTGTCTGCTCCCGGAGCTCTCCTGCCTGCATCAGGATTCCATGTGAAGGAGAGCCCTGGCTGCCTCGCTGATCGCAGTGTCCACTGGATATCCCCAAAGAGCTTTCCGAATATTCTAATGAAGAACCACAAAATGAGGCCAAATAATTGATGTCTTTAAGCAGAAACTAATTAGTTCATAAAACTTGCCCTTAATATCACAAAGTATTCAGAATACATACATGTAAGTGAAATGAGAAAAGGTATGCTGAAGTTGGTCACTCCAAATTTCTTTTTCCAGTAGGTACAAACTGTTAAGAGAGACGTAATTATGACAGAGGGGGTGGCCAGTAGCTCACCGAAGCCCTGCGTGCTGCAATTGTTCTCCACTCCTCCACCCAGCTCCTCCACAGCTCTCCTCCTCAGAGCTTTCACTTCAGATTTTGGTCTCCTACTCCCTGTGACAATTTCCATGTGAGAGTACCACAGTGCCATGACCACCACAAGGCCTTGCTCTTCCTAGCTTTTAAATTTCTATGTCTGCCTCTCTTAAATTCCACAGCAATCATATTTGAACCTTTCCTTTTCATGCAGACCTCAGGCTCCTGTGCAGTACTCACCACTGTGCAAAGCTGCTGGTGCTCATTTCTAAACCCAGCCAAAGAAGGTCATGGACTGCACATGACAGACCCACCTGGGACAGCACAGATTCAGGGAAGCTTATTGTCACCAGCAAGACTATGCTCTGGTTCTCTGCAGTGCCACCAGTTCTGTTTCTGATGGACTCTGTCTCTGCTGCCACTGCATTCTTCTTGCTACCATCAGACTGGTGTCCTCCTGAGGGCTCTCTGACCCTCAAAGACCAAGGAAGGAATAATGAGAGAAGAAACACTGAGATAACGCTTCCAGTTCCATACAGGAGGGGTATAATCAAGGGCCTCAGAGACCCTCAGAACAGATCCTCATCATCAATAAAACAACATCATGCTCTTTTCCCTTTCTTCCCTGTGTTATCTAGGCCCTGTCAACATTTCCCTTCTTCCCTTACACCCTGAATCTGGCAACATAATCTTCACCAGCCTTTTGCTTTTCTTAAGACTGTTCCTAAGCAGAAGAGAGACATTTCCTCAGCTGAGGGATATCTAGGATCATTTGGATAGATGCCAGTTTTATCTTTGTATATTATCACAGATGATGCTGATCAGGTCAAAAGGCACAGAATTTCACCTCAGTATTACAGCATCGTAGAAACAAACATGAATCTTGTTAGAGTGTAAACAGCAGGCACAGAGCTCTCCTTGTTATCCTCGCTGACGGGTCTGTGCAATAATTGCAGACTGGGATGACTGTATCCCTCTCAGGCCAGAGGTAACCGCATTATACAGTCAGAAGCCTCACTGAATTCTGTGGCTGTCAGCCTGCACAAAAACATGAGGTTAAAATTGTTTCTTCGAATTCAAATGGGATCAATACCTCTCAGGAGACAGATGGGGTTTTCTTTTCTACACTGAAAAAAGAATCGGTGTCTGGAGTTCTGGCTCAAAGTATTCATTCAGCTACAGAACAACACCAAGAATAATCAGCAAGAATGGGCACCTGCTCTTTTCCTTGATCAGCCCTGGATCTTAGAATCTGATGTTTTATATAAAAGGAGTTTGCTGTTGCTCTCCCATGCTGCCTCTAAAATGATACTCGAGCGAGAAGGACGTGTTTATTCTTTCTTGGAGATTTTTAATTTTTACTTGTAGCTGAATCCTCTAGGTCAATTGTATCTGCAGGGGTGGGAGAGGAATTTAATTGCTTTTACTTCCTACCTTCATCTCAGGGTGACCAGTCCATTAATAATGAACAGGAAGCAACTAAGAAATGCATGGTAGATTAGGGATTAATTGATATTTGGAAAGATTTCAATCCACACTGGAAGGAAAAGGTTACAGATTGTGGACCAGTTCTAGCCACTGTTTGCATTTGATTATTTCACTATTCTTATGGCCCTGCTACTTTTGGTTTCAGACATGTTTTCCCGTTTTCCCCTTTGCTTGGCCACTTCTGTAGCATTTCCTTGTTTATTTCTTGCTAGAGATGTCTGTCCCATTTTTGAGACACGCTGTCCTGTATCAAATAAATACTTACATTTCTCTGTACTTTCCAGTAAATATCTTTTCATCTGCACTGACACCACCCACAGTTCCTTTGTGAACAGTTTGACTTTGCAAAATATTATTGATTTCTGTGCTTGGAAGTTACAAGATTAACAGCTTTAGAGGTAGAAGTCCTTCAATCTTTTCACCAAATAAGTGCTCCAAGCTTCCTTCAACACCTGCTGATGTGCTTCAGCACATCGCTTTTAGTAAGAAACATGAACCAGGTGGTCCTCAAACCAACAAGGTACTAAAATACAGGAAACAGATGGGTAATTCCAATGACGTCAGAGCAGGAAGGTAGGATTTAGACTGTCTGAAAATGACTAGCCTGGCACCTAGTTTTGCCCAGGTTGCCCCATCAAGATGAAAATTACTTCAGTAATTTAAAATCAGCTTTAAATGATATAAAGCAGCCAATATCGACTCTATCTGTTCTGAGCAAGAGACTATGAGAATCTGGTAGAAAAGATATATTTGATTTTTTAAAGACCTTGAAAAATTAATCACCTTTTCCTGATGCCAGTTACACTTAAAGCATATTAAATTAGGTATAGAACACAAATGCCCCTTTTCAAGCACTCCGATAATGTCGGGTGAACTGAACAAAGACCCTCTGAGCGCTCCTGGTGCTGTGGCAGCATTTATGATGGTATTTGCTTTGAAGAGTAATGGAATCTTCTATGCAGCTGTAGGCAGCCAATTTGGAAGATTTTCAAGGCTGCTAAATGGATAACACAGAGATGCACTGATGATCTTAAAATCCAAGCAGCCATCTCAATTTAGTATTAAATTGTCAAAGGAGAGGAAGACCTGCATTTCACATGTTGTACCATGAGGTACTTGGAATGTTGATCATAGAAACATGTCTTAAGTTCCTTCCTAACAGCCCGCTGTTCAGACGGCAGAGCTAGGCTAGTTAGCAAAGTGTGGCAAGTACATGTGTGAGTAACACAAAACAGTGGTGGTGACCTCTGTTGCAGTATTCGACTTGGAATTGAAGAGGTTCATCTCTTTGCCACTCAGAGGTAGTAAAGGTAGTAAAGGTCACAGAATAAGTGACTTTCATTGTCCTAGCAGTGAGTGTTTTGCACCCCAAATGCAGTTCTGTTTTTGTCCCCGTGCCAGACAGCCCAAGAGGAATGGACAGGCCCTGAAATGTAAGCTCTGACGCCCTGGAGGAATCTTTTCTCACCTCACCACATCATGGTGAAAGCAGCTGCTGAAAACATCAACTTTTATCCACTGCAGGATATCTCAATCTGAGCCAGCTTTTATTTGAATATTCACTGTCTAGTGAATAAGAATGAGTAGCAAATCCTATATTATGTTATTAAACTAGAAATACGTACTGTTTACATGTTACATTGTTAAAAGCTGCTTTCAAAACCCCTTAGTATTTTTTATCCACAGAGGTATTTGGGGAAATTTATTAATTCTGGTTTTATTAACTTTTTACTTGGTTAAGGCTATCTGAGTTTCATCTCTTAATATAGGAGACTTTGTAAGCTCTGTTTGCTGATTTATCTGCTTGGACTGATTAAATAAATGAAGAAAGAATTGTAAGTCTAGTGGTGTCACAATGGGGTAGTTATGCTTTATTTTAATTAAAATCAGGATCTAAAAAAATATTTTATTCATTGGCTATCTACCTGGGCATGCTTGGCCTACTTTCTTCAGTTACCTAGAGATTCTGCTGAAGTCTTCATTTGCTCAATGCGCCAAATCCACAAACCTGCATTTTATTTTCTTGTAATGCTCAGCCTGCAGACGCATCTTCAGCTGATAGAAACTGAATTCAGTGGTCACAAGCATTTGTGAAGGGGCTGTATAGCTTTTACACACATCTGCTTTTTCTACTTTGCTCTGCTTCTGCAGCCTCCAGACTCTGCAGCTCATTGTGGTCACAAGCTCCCACTGAGGCATTTGAGGAAAGAAATCTCTGCAGGACCCCAGAGACAGTCATGCACAAAGCTCAGCCCCACCGCCTTTTCTGGCAAAGAGAAATGACCAAGGATCACAAAAATCAGTGGAATTTGCAAAATCATCACAGCACACAGCCATACAAGTTCCTTCCAGTATGGGAATTGAGACTTTAATGGTATGAATTTACCTTCTGTGAAATTCCCAGCTACGAGGTTTATGGCTGTGTCTCTGCTCTTAGCTGTGCTCAAGAGATCCTGGGTTCTGCTTGAGGAAGTAAGGCTTCTTGTGGTTACCAATCAAATGAATGAGTTTCCATCATAGCTTATTTTCCATTTTAGTTGGCAACGATCTCATTTCTCTCTAACCCAGTTACATATCACCTTGGAGGCCCACAGGTTACCTGCATGTTGCTTGGATGTGCCGTTCGGCTGTTTCTCCTTTTTCTCAGACACATGCCCACTCCCTGGGCTGCTAAGCCACTGGGGACATTGCTCAGCGTGTCCCTACTTTCCACTTGGAAAGTCTGTTTAAGACAGCGGGATGAAGACCACAAGGAACACCAATTTCTGGTCCTAATTATCAACATAGAATTTGGAGAACATTTTTAACATATTATTCTATTACATATTTATCTGCTATGGATAGGGATACCATAGCACCATATCATCTACCTTGCAAGCATTCCTTCTCAAAATACATTGTGCTTATCTTGAAATGATGAACAGAGAACGTATGCACACTCAGTTACTTCCCTTCAATGGCCCACGTTTGTGTTTTGTGTAAAATGTTGTGAATGGACCACAGGTCTTTTGATGAAAAGCTGAGAAAAGCATCGCTATAGGGTTATGTAGGGATACATTGAGAGGAGATGTGAAGGACAGAATGCATCTACCACCTAAACTTGCATGCAGCCTGTGACTGAACTACAATAACATCAGTGGTGAACAGCTGTGGCTGGGAAGTCCTCACTGGTACTGAGCAGAAAAGGGAAACAGAATGAAGAAATTTGAATGAGCTGGCTTGAAAGGAAAAGAGCCCAACTACCTTTTTGTCCTAATCATAATATTTTAGCACAACAGAATAAAATGGTGTATATAAAAAGATAATGTGCATTTTCTTCAAGGACTTATTGGAAATCTAATACAGTATCTTTGTAATTTACCGGTAATGTGTACACAATGTAGAAGATCAAGAGTAGAGAGTACTATCACTATATTTAGAGATAATGGTGATTTTCTTTCATAGGCTTGATATAAACTTTGATTACATAGCATTTCTTTAATTTGCTGCTATTCAAGAAAACCCTTAGAGCACTGCAGCGAGCAATGCCTCTCTTTTACATTTGCATTTTTTAATTTGCATTTTTTAATTTCCCAGACTACAGCTCCACACCTACACAGGCTTCCCCTGTGGGAGGGAAGAGAATATTTTTCAGTATGAATGATACTGTTTCTCTTCTCAAATAGCTGTAGTTATTAATTCCAGAGATTTACAAAAATCACTTTGCTATCACTTAAGTGCAGAGTTTTTATCTAACTAACATCAGATGCCAATCTATTGCTCTGCTGGCATCCATTTTAAATAGGGTATCCGAGCAGAAAGTTCACACTGCTCAGCTGAGGAGCCGCCACTCTTGGCAGCCTGCTGTTGCATTCCTTGCATACCCCAAAAGGCCACTGAGCTCAGGAAGGGTCTGGTGCTTTTAGAGGAAGAGTCATTATGTCCCTAATACAGCCAGCTCCCCATGGCATTCTAATGACGAGAATCTAGACCGGAACGAGGACAGCAGCCTGCAGAGGAGCCAGACATTCGTAGGCCTGAATGCTGGCGAATGCTACAAGGTTGGACCCCCTTTTTTTTTTTACTGTGCCCTGTTGGCCAAGAAGGCCAATGGGATCCTGGGGTAAATTACAAAGAGCATGGCCAGCAATTGTGAGAGGTGATCCTCCCCCTCTGCACTGCCCTGGGAAGCCACATTTGGAGCACTGTGTCCAGTTCTGGGATCCTCAGTTCAAGGCAGGCAGGGAACTGCTGGAGAGAGCCCAGTGGGAGTCACAGAGATGGTGGGCGCCTGGAGCATGTCTCTTACAGGGAGAGGCAGAGAGAGCTGGCACTGTTCAGCCTGCAGAAGATTGAGAAGGAACATTACAAACACCTGTAAATACCTAATGGGTGGGAGTCAAGGGGAAGGGGCCAAGCTCTTTCCAGTGGTGCTCAGTGACAGAATAAGGGGCCATGTGCAACAGCTGGAACATAGGAAGCTCCATACAAACGTAAGAAAGAACTTGCCCACTTTGAGGGTGACAGAGCCCTGGCACAGGCTGCCCAGAGGTGTGGGGGAGTTTTCTCTACTGGATATATTTGGATCTGCCTGGATGTATTTCTGTGGGCCTGCAGTTGGGAACCTGCTTTAGCAGGGGGTTGGACTGGGGGATCTCCAGACATCCCTTCCGAACCCTACGGTTCTGTGATTCTGTGATCAACAGGGATCATCTTAGTAGATACCTTTACGATATGTACCAGGACCCGGATACAAGGAGCTAGAGTACATGCCTGTGGCATGGGTGACTGGCATTTAAACCCTATTCTGACTCAGTTAGATTCAAACCTCAGCCCAGATCTCTGCTGTCTCTTTATGAGTGCCAGGCTCTTCTCAAGATGAAAGATTCAGAGGGAGAGATCCCATAAACAGCAGCTGCATGCCTGTGTCATGGATGGCAAAGGAATTCTTGGAATTGCCAGTATCTTGCAATCTGCCAGTATCTGCAAACTGCAGATTGGTGCAGTGTCACTAGAAGATGCAGAAAGCCCACAGCACTCAAAAAGGCTAGTGGGCAGAGTCTTTTCTAAGATATGGGAGTCCTGACTTTAATTCCATGTGCCAGACCCAGATGGGAACTTCCCATTCCCTGGAAGATAACCAATTGCCAGAAAGAAATGATCTCACCCTCACTATGTTTTGGTGAGAAAAGTTGGACTTATTTTGGCTGCTACTTTCAACAGCAAGTTCAGAATCCCAGAGGACATCTATGCACTCAAGGGAAACTTGTCCTTCTCTAGAGCATCTCCTCCTGGCTTGCTCAAAAATTACCCTTTCGATATGCTGGCTACTGGGACTCTCTTTTTTAAGCACCCAGCCTGCCTCATGCTGTGCATGTAGAGCCTGTACCTAAGTCAGATTCTGTATCTAAGTGTGGCTCTTTGCTCCTCGAACCTTGAGGTACTTAATTTGAGGTTTGACACAAACATGGAAGTCAGTGAGCAAAATGAGTCCAGAAGAACAGAGGGCAACAACAGGGTAATTAATTTGTTCAGGAATTTTAGCAAAGTACCAATGCCTATCTAGTGGAGAGTGGCTGTCTTCAGAATAACTCCATCCAGAGGCTGAGGTTGCAAAGCAAATTGTTTATTTGATTTTCTTTATCCAGGACCTTGAAAATTAAAATTTACAAACACAGTGTGTCTTTCCAAGACTGAACACTTGCTCACATATTAAGGTAAAAAAATGTAAAAGGAACTTGGAAGACTTTATATAACAGCATCATCTCATGACCTGCCATAACAATATTTTATTTGTCAGTCTTTTCTCATCCCTATGTCTCTTCAAGCTTGGCTGGGTTATAGCATCAAAGGGAAGGAATAGTAATATCATAGCAGATAAAAGAGAGAAGTGTGCTGTACACAGTCTGCCCATCATCTCACCTCGCAGTTATCCTAACCAAACAGGCAACGCACACATGAGAAACACACTGCCATATAATATGGGAATCCAGGCAAGTAGAGCTTCTTCTCAGATATGGTATCAATGTTCCATGCTTATATAATAGCTGTGAGTCAAAATGCTTTATGAAGGTTAGTTAATGTAACGTAGTTCATGCACATCACTACAGTCAGGGAAAGATTTAACGAATGATAAAGCACAAAATTTAATCAACGCAGGAAGCAGCAGAGCCGTAAACATCATGGAACTCATGGATTCCAGGACTAAGGAATAAAGACCTCTTCTAATGCAACTATCTCCTTTTCATTTCTTAAAGCATGAGTTTCAGACAAGTTTTGCTGTGTACAGCACTGAGTACATTGTCGGCTCTTTGCAAGTACTGAGCGGAATAAATAATGTTGACTGTAATCCCACTCCCTTGTCTTGAACTACTAAATCTATTGAAATTTAAACCTTCGTGTTAAACTGACTTTGGTAAAGATAATTCTGAAAGTGGATGTTAAGCTGCACTATCTTGATACTGCTAATAAATATGTAATAATAATAATAATCATCATGACTAATAACGCTGCTCTAATAAGGATCTAATCCTACAGATCATTTTTATGAAAGCACTTTGATAATAATGATTATTTATTCTTACAATGCATTTTTCATGCTAGCAACTTCAAGTACCATGATGATTAATAAAGCTGAAGAAATTGAGAGATACATAAAGTAACAAGCTTATGAGACTGTCAATGTGCTGATCTTATTAAATAAACATTAACAAAAAATAGAGCTGTAAATGAGATGCTCCTGGGAGATGGAAAAAAACCCCACAACAAAAAATAAACAAAAAAAACCCTTGAGGCTATGTCAGCAGGATTGAATTGACCTGTATATCAATGTCATTTCTATGGCAATGATAAAATAAAATATTAATAAATAGCACTTGGTGAACTGTGGACTGGGTTGCCAGCTGGTATAGATAGGTGCATTGGCATTAATCTAAACCAGCTGTACATCTACATATACAAAGGTTCTACATATCCAAAGGAATGCAAAAACATAGGAGAAATACCTAATATGTCTTGTCCATGATGATTTTAATGTACGGCACTATGGAGTTACATATTATCAATGTTCACACTCCCTGGCAATGGCTGATATGTATATATGAGCTACTTAGATGTCCACTGAGGTCTGCTAGGGCCTTTCGTCTGCTCTGACTAGGATTTAAGTACAGTAATGATGCCTCTTGCCTTCCTCTTCTCATCTTTGCTATGACCCAAATTAGATTTCCACTGAAATTCACAGTGGTCTAACAGAAAGAATTCACCTGGCTCAAAAAAATATACCGGTAGTGATCTCTTCAGCCTACAAAGGATTACATAGGCAGCATTTTGCCAGAATAGCTTAGAAAGGAGATTTCCTGTGCTGCCACAAATTCTAGTAGCAAAATAAATCCTTTGCTGGATAGCTTATGTAATTAGAAAAGCATTATCATCAATACGAACAATAGTGTAGTTCCATACACAGAACTCCATAGTGCCCCAGAATCATAGAATGGTTTAGGTTGGAGGGGACCTCAAAGATCATCTAGTTCCAACCCTATGCCATAAGCTGGATTTCCCCCCGCTAGATCTGGTTGCCCAGGATCCCACCCAGCTTGGCCTTGAATGCCTGCAGAGATAGGGCATCCACAGTTCTCTAAGTAGCCTCTGCCAGAGGCTCACCACCCCGAGCAAAAAATTTTTTGCTAACAGCTAACTTAAACCTGCACTCCTTTAGTTTAAAGAAGTTTCCCCTTGTCCTATCTCTATCAGATCATGATAGTGATAGAAAAAATTCATCCTCATCAAGAAGACTGCTGATTTGAGCTCCACAGAAGAGCCTTAGAAGTGCAGACCAACCTTAGGAGGCAGATTAGACAGCAGAGACCTCCCATGGAAGTAGAACAGGGAGTAATTTTCTGCTTAAAAGAGTCCCCAGCTACCTGTACCAGAATACTCTTGTAGTGACGTGAAATCAGAAGAAATAGATTAGTTGATAAGCAAGAGAGAACTCCGCAAGTTTTCTCTGCCATCAGATATAAATGGAAATCATCCAGAGAGACTTGGTTGTGGCCTTCACAGTGATGTCCACATGCTGGCATCAGGAAAGCAGGAAAGGGAGCCCTACACTTTGGAAGGAGTCACACGGGGGTATCCAAACCTTAGGTATGAGAAAGGGAGAGAGGAACTTTGGAAGTCTTTGGGAGAAGAGCTGAAGGAAATTATTGCATGATTATCTCTGGGATCCTGCAGCTCTTCCTATTTCTCCACTTCTTCCTCTTTTTAATCATATTTAATTAGGCAATTTGGGAAAGAGTTGTACAGAAAAAGATATAAAAGAGACTCCAGGTAAACAGAATGGCTTCAATGAAACAGGAGCCCAGCCCACGGCCAGGGAGAGTGCAGGATGGTAAGAAAGAGCTGGCATGTTTTGAATACATACTGTGTAAACACTGTCTGAGGTTCATGCAAGTAGTGAATGGAAGCAACTATCTCTTTGTTAAGGGGATGAACAATATTTCATTCCACATAAATATCAAGACTAGTCTCCAGCAGAAACCAAACCTGAATAGGAAGAAATCTTAGCGGATCTAATAGAAGCTTTCTACACTTCTAGTTGGTCCTTCTTTAAATTAATTTGTGAACAAAGAGAACAAAGGGCTGGATGTTTCTCTGGGGACTGTCATGTTTTCTAACTCGAGAGTAAATTATGTTGAATGAGAATACAAAGTCATAAAATATACTCAGGCTATTAGCTAGGTAAGAATTGTGTGGAAGATGCAGTGCTCCACAACGAATAGCTAATACAACGTATGATAAGTAGAGACAATAGAAATCAGTAGGAAGAAATTGGCATGCAGTGATTTCCTTCCCTGGGCCCCCTGCAATTTGCAGAACTCTGCAGAATTTCTTGGGCTGCTTGGTCAGCTTTCTCTTTTGCTGAAATGTACTTGGATTTCAATGCTAACTACCATAGCTACAAAAGGAGGATAGTTATAAAAGGTTGATTTGCAAAAATATTTATAAATTCAGTAGGTTTCTATTTTTAGATGTTCAATTTAAGGCTTCTTTTGGCTGCAGGCATCTGTCTTGTCTGAGATTTCTCTGTGGTGCTAACAGAAGCGAAGCTGAACTTGGATTCATCACGAAGTGGGAACGGGGGCTTTGAATCTAGAGAAAACAGAACCAAGAGGAGAATCATAAACACACATTTTCTTTGCATATAGATGTTTCAATGAGAATTCTAAAATAAGTCTTGAAATAATCACATGATCCAACCTGCAGTGTAAATAAATGATTATTTTGTAAGGGATTTCCAGGGGTACGAAGACAGAACCTGGCTATAGCTGGTAAGAACCCACGGGACATGCCTGTTGGACTCAGTTGTTGCTTTACAGCCTATGGGAACCTGTGAGATTTACATTCCTTTTCATTTTGCCTGTATTTCAACAATGCATGGCTTAGTATCTGTACTTAGCATCATATGAACTTCATTAATTGTCCCCCGCACAGTCTGACAATGCTTTCTTTCCTCTCAGTTCCTCTGAATTTTGATAGCTATCAGAATGTCATCTGGAATAATGACCAGCATTGGCTTGTGAGATGTGTGGTGCGTGTTGTTAGGCAGGTTTGGATAGCTCATAGAAGGTGATGGTAGAGCGGAGTGTAAAGATGGGATTCTTTAGGCTGCAAAGAACAGGAGCTGCTGGGAAGTTCTGGAAAAGATATTACAAACTAGTGATTAGCAAAGCTTCTCAGAATATCACCTTGCTACAAGGAAATCAAGCATGAGAGAATTGGATTGCTAACACAAGTCTTTTTTAGCCAACTCAGAAAAAATAAAGCCAAAGTACAGACATAGTTTGTAGATGTTGCCCATGCCCAAATGATCAGTGAATGAATTTTCAGCAATAACAGGTATACCCTGAGCAAAAAGACCAGCAGAGAGCTAATGGGTGGGTTAAAACTTGGAATCCTTAAAGGGGAAAAACAAGGACTGTGAGGGCTTAATCTCAGGTGTTTCCTGCAGTGAGTAAAGAGCAGAGCAGCCCCAGGATCACATGGAAGGCAAAATAAAGTGCAAGAGTGAGGTGGGAAGAAACTGGGAAAGCAGCTTCGTCTTGGATCCAGCCATGTGGTTAATAACATGCTTGATTCTGATCAATTTGATATGCCTGCTGCAGCTTCTGTTAAACAGAAAATCTATCACAGGATATGAAATATAATTCTGTTTGTTCTTAAGGTTTCCATTTTTTCTTTTCTATAAGGTTCAAAAGAGTATTTTGTTCATAAAAGTCAACACGGCATACTTGAAAGCACTAAAAAGTGAATTGTTTGTTTGTCCTCAGGGCAGGTGCTCTGTAGATGATCACAGTCAAGCTTTGTTGTTCTGCATTACAAAGTCTTCAACCTTGACCTAAGAGGACAATTCTTCCTACTTTATCTACAGCCCCCAAGTAAAACAGAAAAAAAAATTAAAAAAACCGAGAAGACAGAAAAATCATTCTTTATTCTAAGTTGGTACTTTGTCTTGCTTCAGCAAAACCTTTGCCATACAGACTCATATCCAAGTTTTCTTGTTTCCTGTTCTTGGCTGTTAACACTGAGGCCAGTCTGGGTTTAAAATAGTGGCCTTTGAATGGTTAGAAAACAGAACTGCAGACTCCTGGGGGGAATGCAGCAGAGTTAATTACAAGACTTGGTAAAATTCAGAGGAAACATTCCAGGTAAGATGTAAGGAATTAGACACATGTATATCTCACTTGAGTATGAAGGAGCTTCTCCCTGCACACTCTGCTGACAACTTTACCCTTACACCGAGTGATAAGATACAGGTGGAATTATCTTTTTATATCAAGCATCTTTTGAAAAACATACATAACAGCAAAAGTTTGCAGTGGGTCTCCTCCCAGACAATGCACAAATCCCAAATTCTGGAATTATTTCAAAAGAACAAATCTCTAAAAGATACAAGATGGTTTCTATTCATTGGTATGTAGAGAAAAGTAGTGCAGTGAGTTACTGCTGCAGTCATCTACCCCAGTATGATTGGGATATGATGAAAAAATGCACACCACAGCTCAAAACTGAAGGTGCAAAGGTAACTTTTGAAATCCCCTGATCCCAAGCTAATTGCTTGACAGCCCCAAAACACAAGTTAGCGCAGCCTTCAGTAGCCACATCTAAACATGCCTTTTGTTCCCATCCAATGCCCATTAGGAGCCATGCCTCTATACCACAGGAGGACTAGCTGGGAAAAGAATTAATAGGTTCCAGAGCCACTTGCTTCATCAGCCTGGACAATGCCTTGTTTAACTCTTTGCATAACTTCAGCATTGGTATTTTGACCACTTGTGAGAATATGAGAACCTACTGTCCTGCTCAGTTCTTCATAATTTAACCATGCTGCTATAATGTTTTGTTAAAATTTCTTCCCAATTTCAATGACTGCCTCTTAAGATATGGAAGTCAGTGAAAGTTTTGTCTTTTATATATTTCTCTGCACAAATGTGAAAGTCATAAGCATCCATTAATCTCTGGAGGTGGTCTCAAGACTTCAAGCAGCATCCAGAGATCTTGGAAAAGTTTTCTTGTGCCCTTTGAAACTTCTAAGTTTGTTAAGTGGCTAAAGGACTGCTGTAGCCCAGATGTTACTACCAGTGTTTGTCTTGAGCTGATGTTGTACTTTGATGGACTTTTTATTACAATTGGTACCAGTGAAAATTTGATATCCATGAAAAACCTTTTTTCTTGTAAAAGCTGAAATGTGGTAATTATCAATACATGGGGCTATCATGTCTACACACAGTATTCACATACAAGCAAGTGCAGGAGGTAAGTCCTTACGACTCTTTGTGAAAGACAAAAACATCTCCCTGCTTTTCCTGCAGAGCCAGAATGGCGAGGAGTTACTTTTCTCTAGAACAAAAATAAATGACAGATGACAGTGAAGGGCTTGATCCTGACAATTTCATGAGGTCACAGCTTGCAGAAATCAGTACACGAGTGCAAGAAAGACGTAGGGCTAAAATCGGTTTGCACTGCATCTTGTTCTAAAAGAAGACTTTTGTTGAGCCCTTGGTTTTCGAGGGAGTCAGAGACAGTTGGAACATCTATTTCTACAAAATATAGAAATGATACACTTGATGCTTTTAGGTTCTTTTGATAAAACCTGCGTTTTGTCCCAGTTGCAATTAACAAAACACCCTCTCTCAGTTTACACTTTGCCTCAGCATGTCCTTTTCAACAATATTACAACACCGCGTAATCTGGTGGCTGGCAGCTGGGCACCTCTGTGCTCAATATTCAAGCCCAGATATTAGAAGTGAAAAAGAGAAATGGCATCAAGGAAATCTCAAAAGTACCCTGCAACTTAAGATCTGAGGCCTCAAGTGTGTTACTTCAGAATTCTTGCAAGGTAACAGGCCTCCCAAACAAATCAGCTCTGCCAATTGTGAAACGCCCTAGAGCATATACTGGAAACATTTTTAAGTGGCAGATTAAAATCTCTAGTAACAAAGTTTTGGTCCTTTCCTTAAGCAATCCTTAAGCAATTCCACTCCCAATTGCTGTGAAGAATTTGAGTATTCTGAAAATCTTCCTGCAAACCCCATCAGCGTGCTTCCGACTCAGGCTGATCTTGCTTGTACCAGCAAAAAATAAATGCAACTATACCGCCTCAGAGATACTTCGGTCCTTATCCAAAATTAGGCTCCAGCCACAGTCCTGGATATTTTTATGCTCCAAAATCCTAAGTTTGGCATGCAGAAGAGCTCCTCTGGAACAAGTAAGACCGGTACCGAGGTACAGTAACTCAGACACACAACAATTTCAAGTGTTTCTTCCACTGATGTATCCAATGTTGGTCTTGAACGCTGTCAGCATGCCAAGGCAGTAGGGGCACTACATCAGGATTACAACAACAGTAACTGTTATGTCTCACTGAGCCATTTACAGAGTGATAGTGATTAATCTTCAGTATGATTTCAGACAAAAGAAAATATTTCCCATACTGGGCAAACGCTAAGTTCAAGAACAGGAGTTGAAGTCACCATGATTAATTCTCTTTTTCTGAGTTTGGAAACATCAAACACCTGCTCTGGGATTATCCTATTTGTAATGAACTGACTCTTAATCTTAATGATTGCATTTAAACAGAAAGTTTGGTATTTCATTACACGATAGCGTTACCAAAAATATTTAGTTACTATGCCTTCTCATAAACTCCATATAGTCATCATCCTCATGTGAAATAAACCCCAGACACGTTCCTCATTGACCTAATGCATGATATTTTGTGTGACACATAGGCGTTTTCAGCCCTTAAACTACTTGGATTTGAAGCACAACACAGCAGATGGAAAATGGGGAGCATGCATGTGAACTTAGGTGGTGCACAGTTTCCTATCAGAAGAAATAACATGGTGGCCTTCATCTGACTACATTATTCATTTTCATATTTAATTCATAAAAGACTTCTAGTTTCCACAAGGTTTTCCAGACTCTTGCAAAAAGCAGCTCCAGAATGCTGACGTTCTCCTACAAAATCCTGGTTGAGCTTGGCACTTAGAAGTAAAAAGCCTTATCTTAAAGACAAAGCCCAAAGCCCAAAGCCCTGACCACATAATGGCTTTAATGTTCAAGTACATTGTAAACAAGTTTAAATTTTTAAACAACAGATTTGAAAAAGCAAATGGGTATCTTTTGCTTCAAACACATTCTGAGAAGGGACAGATTCTGATCGATATGTAGTGCTAATGTAAATCAGAAGCAATTCCACGAAGTTAATAGAGATCACATTCCAAGCTCCTAAGCTTTTGCACACTGAATTTAACTATCTGTCATGCCTGCGAGGTTACAGCACAGACCTGAAAGAAGGTACGGTATAAGATCAGCATTAAGGAAAGAGTTTCATTTAAAAGACCATCTTTTCCCATCAGACATGATAGGAGATTTATTATTCCAATATTATTGTTGAAACTGGAAGAGGGAGAAAAAATAAACAGGAACATATATTTTCATTTTACGACTGTGAACAACATTTCATTCTGTAAACATCTCCTGGTCTATAACATTTACCCAGTAAAAAAAATAATTTCAATACAGTCCTTATTGCTAGCTCGACAGAGCCTCCCCAGAACATTGTGTTAATGATTAATATGAAGTCAGTGGAATTCCACAGTTGCTGAGAGTCTTGTGCCCAAGAATGAACTGCATTGCTAAATCAGCAAAGACAGTTGTCAAGGTAACCTCTATGTAATCTATTTAACTGGCTCCCAAAACACCAATCAAGGTCAGATAACGCACTCAAGCACCATATGAACACACTCATACGGCATAAAGCTTTGTATCAAGACAGCAGGGAGGGAAAAACCTCATTAGGAAGTAAGGGGAAAAAAATAAATTCAGTTTTGAGAAGTGTTAATTGGGATTGCAGTTAGCTTTGTGGGGAAAGTATGCCACTCGTCTGAATACGTTTTATCTGCGATAGAAGTAATTTCACTCCAGTTCGGTCTGAGAGGAAACATCCTTCTACCAGTGCTGTAAAAAACAAAACAAAGCAAAACCCCAATAAGTAAAAACATCCACTGATAAATTATTAATTTCATTTATTGTTTTATTAATGGCCAGGCTGGTATCTACGCCCTGACACACAGTTCTCGTTTTGTTGTGTTCTGCAGTAGGTTTTTGTTACTTCGGAACAAACAGGATGCCAGCAGCATCTCGGGGCTGCTGGTACGGCTCCCCCCATGAGCAGGTCCTGCTCCCCTGCTGCCTCACCCCTCACATGGAAACCTCCCATCCTCCAGAGTGCCTTCTGGAAAGGAGAATGTCTGCCTGGATTTACAGTCTGATGGGTAGCCTGAATTTGAAGTTGGATTGCAAGAATTATTTACTTTCTCTGCATTCACGTCTCTACAGCCATAACAAGGGCTGGCAAGAGTCACTGGGGTCTGAACTGATTTTTATTCTGACAATAGCTGTGCATACAAATCAACATCCTTTGCTTGATATTTACTGCTTTGCTCATCTTGGAAGCAAAGAAGAGTAAGCATTACGAGAATTAAAAAGGTTGCCTGTTTCCCTTGGAGCCTCTGTGCCTTTGTCCTCTGTTGGAGAGCTACAGCACTTTGCAACTTCTTACAGCATCTACTCCTCAATGAATAGCAACAAACATCCCTATGCTGCTTACAGGGAAAGTGCATACCAAGGGAACTATTTCCTTCCTTCAGTTATACAGTGTCAGTGTCATGGAGCTGTGCTAAATCAGGACCCTGCTCCTGTTCCACACAGATGCCAAAAGGTCCTTCTGTAGAAAGGGAGAGCTAAAAATAACACGCAAAATTGCAAAAGGCAATCAAGTCAAGACTAGATAAATATCTGAGTGCTCGGACAGTATTTTTGACCAGTGCCATCCATACAAAAAAAATCTGAATTCTACTTTAGATGCAAAATGGCTGCATACATCATATTTTAATGAAAGAGCTGACCCAACCCTGAGAGCTGAGGTTTGCTTGCAACTCTGGTCAAGTTGCAGACATGTAGCATTTCTCAGGATTTCCTCCCTTTAGCACTGTGAGAGATCTGTATGCGTGTCTGTGATCTGTGCAGGATCCAAGGGCTATTAAATCCTGTACTAGTTTAGGAAACAAGGAAGACAACTGTGCATTCTAGTCATCCCCAGTGTGGGAGGGTGCGACGATGCCACAGGCTGTTGCTTATCGTGTTGCTGCCAAAAGCAGCTGTGTAGGCAAAACCACACAGCCTTCACAGAGTCACTCCAAGGTCTGCTCTGTACCCAGCAAGGCCTGAAATAACAAAGCTTCGAAGGTGCCTCCAGTATACTTGAGAAAAACAGTTTTCAGGAGGGGACAAATGGTGTTGCATGTCCTAGAGATCCAGCGTGCAGCCTGACCTTGCAGCTGCAGGGCAGATGTGTCCCCACACTGCACATCAGGACTGTGCCTCAAAGAAGAAAAAAAATACGGGTCATGTTGGACCTACATTTCATTCTTACATGGAGTTGGGATAAATGCAGCACAAACAATTCAATATGAACAGCATAAAGATCCAAATATTATTATTTGCTATTCCAAAAATAACCGTCGCTGTAATGAACACATTACCAATATTCATGGGCTAATCTTCACCACAGACCTGTTAGGTACAATAATCTTCAGGCTCCATTTTGAGATCAAGAAAGAGGAATGGGCAGATCAAGGGATTTGCTCGAGGTCAGATAGGATATCAGTAGCAGAGCCAGAGATGGGCACCAAGATCCCAAACCCAACCCAGCTGAAACAGAGATCTCTGTCCTTAATGGGGCCACTTGAGAGCCCTGAGCACCCACAGCACCTATTGATGTCAGATTTCTCTGGGAGTGAGAGCACTCAGCACTTGTCAGGTGTGTTAGCATAAGAGGAAGGCGCTTGTGTATCTTTTCAACCTCTAGAGACTGCGACTGCTTTAGACAAGAAATTAGCAGCCTGTCTCTGGGTTTTGACATGTCAGACAGAGGGGAGGACTGACAGCTAATGAAACTCTGAGACAATTACAGTAACTCTCCCATGATGAACTGTAATCCACCCCTGCATCATTGGGTGCCAATATAATGAAAGGTGGACTATCTATAGCACATCTCCTTTTGTTCCACTACAAACACTAATTTGACAGTGCAAATAAAGAGAATAGAGAATGAAAATTGAAGGAATGCTAATTTTCTAGACGGACTATGTTAGAAGATGCTGTATATAGTCAATCGATGTACGATTCTTTTTCTTGTCCCAGTGAGCATGCAGAAAGCCAAGTTTCCAAACAAACAGGGCCAAAAATATATTCATTATAGTACTTAAACTAACCTTGCATTTCCAGATGTCAGAAAGTGGTTCTGGGTTCACTGTGGCTTGGGCTTTTACGTGTTTTTAAATGTGGACCTAGGTTATCTTCGAAATCCATTTAATTTCAATTCATTATAATAGCCTTCTACTTTTTTTTTTTTTTTTTTTTTTAAATAAATTGGGACTTAGAACTGTCAATATGACCTGTACCCAAAACAGTTCTCTTCGCACCCAGAATTGTTCCTGATTTCTTTGAAAAAGTAGCGCAGGCATATACAGCAGGCAGCACCACGTGCTCGGTGAGGTGTGCTGGCACCAGCGCAGGCAATGCTGGTAGGAGATACTGCTCATTTCTACTCAGAGGAAGGCTATTGCAGTTCTTGGGGACAGGCCTGGATAAATATTCAGAAGGAAGATAAAGAAGTTAGGTCCTGGTATCCAGGTATAAAAGTAATTTTAGAAACCATTCGAGTAAATATATATGAGAGTGTCTCAACTGCACAAATTATTACAGTACAATCGTGTTTACAGTTGTTTTGGTTAGCACTGCTGATATGGAAACCATTTCTGGAAGTTACTATCTGTAAGCACGTTCCTATCTCCATGAAAACACCACGCTTGCAGAGCTTAGAGATTTTCATTACTTTTTTTTTTTCCAAAGAACAAATCATCTTGAATAACATTTCTTGTTTTCTTTAATAAATGAAGTTTTTAAAAGGGCTTCTGATTTATTTAGTTTTATTCACATTTTAAAGTGAACTTTAAAGACTTGGTTTCCTTATTCCTGATGCCAATTAAATGCTCTGGAGGGCACTGAAGTGGATCCAAGTTGCAGGTTTTTGTGTCTCTCACCCTTCCAATGTACTGTCAGAGCTGTATTCAGAAACTTCCCAGTCCTGGAGGGGAAGCGATCCCTGCAGACTTGGCCCTGGGCTTGGCAGTGGAATCAACACCATAGCTTCTTGCATCTCCAAAGAAGTGTGAACTAATCTATGCACTAAGAAAGGATTTACAAGATGGACTGTAACAGCTCCTAAGGTAGCTGTTACTGTCTGTGAGTTGTTAATGTGTTTGCAAGATTAGTATTAATTACCCAATAAGGGATGTATCTGTTTTGAGGGCTTGTAATATGTCCTTACTTAATATTAGTTAAATAACATGCAAATGAAAGAACATATTGCATAAGCAACAAAGTAATTATCTGTACGTAGTTGAAGGGTCCATAATAAATACATCTGTCTTTGCAGAGCCTATTATAAGTACATATTTATATACCTCTCCAAGAACTGTAATTACAGAAAAGAGCCCACAGAGCAATCGTGACTCCTACCAGTGAGGACCCTGAGTGGAAGGTTGGACCCCAGCAGCCAGGTGTCCAGCAACAAACCACAACACACAGAGCGGGCAAGCTGCTTTTCCTACTGCTATTCACCACATTCTGGAGGGGCTGGGGCTAGGTGTGGAAGCCCCACCAGCTCCTGCACGTTTATTCCTCTGAATCACATCAGACCACGACAGCCACTTGTACTAATTCATCGTTGTTTTCTGAAGGAAAAAAAACCACCACACATGACACTCAGGCAACTGTCTAGATAAAAATGCTCTTTTTATCTCTAGAAACCTCGGAGACTGAAATTTACTTTCAAGAGTAACAGATGGTTTAACTGCTCCAGGTAAAGACTGCACACGAGTCAGTGACAAAAAGGGGTTGCGTAGTTTTTTTTTGTAACATAAATCTCCTCCAAACCCACCCCTGTAAAGAGTAATAAGAACATGCAGGGCTTTTTAATTGAACATTAAACTCAGAAGTCCCATTACGTTCACAGTACAGTATCCAGTTAATACATCCTCTGGGTTTTTTTCCTTTGTCCCACCCACAGAGATGTTACAAATTGGATTTAAATTAAATTTCAGTCTAAATACATATATTCAATCATAACAAAACAGTGACAAATTAGCTTATTCCATTTAAACTCATTGTATTCTCAGCCTGAGTACCTCCCACTCCAGCCCAGAGCCCATTTCCCAGAGGTCAGGTGTGTGCAGAGCAGACACACAGATGTGTGTAGCTATTAGCGCAGGGATTGATTTGATTGTTACATGAGATATCAGACTGAACTGCACTGCATTCATGAAAGTTTTGAAGAATACTGGGGAGAGCTGCTTTTATCACTGCATGAGTAAAGGGGTATAAATGGATGGACGTGACCACAGAGTGGTTGCAGCGTGTAAGTGTAGCGTCTAAGTAGGTACAGCTGCTCTAGAAATACCTGCATGCATGTTTTTCTCTTTCTCATACACGATCTGATACTAAAAGAAACCTGACTGGCAATTTCCTTTTTAACAGAATCTGTTATAGGTCTGTTTGAACACCGCTCCCCATTAGCTACCTTTATTGCACAGGGATAACCTGCAATGAGACTCCTGACTTTTCTTCCCCACGGCTGGGCCCTTGCTAGTTTTAGCACTTAAAGAAATTCAGAATGGGTCAGGTGTGGAGAGAACAGAGTGAATTTGATACCACTGCTGAGAGAGCTTGGAGAGTTTCCAAATCAATCAGTCTCGGGGGGTGGGGGGCAGAAAAGCAACAGGCGTGAAAAAAAAGATCTGCAGTGTTACCATGGCTAAACATCAACTGTGGTGAGATCAAACACTTGTGAGGCAAAGGATATTGAGACTGCTATTTGTAAAGGAAAAAAGCCATCCAAGATTACAGTGAAATGTGTTTAGAAAATAAACATTCCCAACTTGTGGCAGTAAATAAACTTTCTTTTTTCTGGTTTCTACAGTCTTTGTGCATTGAAGGTATATCAAAAAGAATTCAGGTCTCATTTTCATAACAGATTTTCAAAACCAGCAGGAATATGGTGTCCCTACATGGAGATGTGTCTTAACTATCAACTGGCTTAGGGTAGTTAATCACAACTGCTAACAAACAGAAGAAAAAAAAAGAAACAATTAAAAATCTAATTGGTTTGAAGCTTTAAATCCCATCCCAGCATGCGTGTTCATTGCTCTCTGTACTACCCCAACCCAACCAAACCGTGTCCCTTCTCTCCATGGGCCACCTGACAGCAGCTGCAGCCATGCACAAACCTGCAGCTTCCAAAACTTGTGCTCCAAGTTTAACTCAGGATTGAATTCTGCCAGATACCCAGCTGTCACAGCCTTCATGAAAGACGCTAACAGCCTCACAAGAAGGGCTCAGCACCTCTCTCAGCTGGCAAGGAAGGAACATTTCTCTCCCTCTTCGCATTGAAATGCTGAAAGAACAGCCAACAAGACCACTTAGTGGTCTTTATCCTTCCTAATACAGGTGTATCTTCTAACTGTGTTAGGAAATGACTTGGATCTACTGGTGAGCTCCCTCAGCAAATGACAGTATGAGTCAGCAAGTAATGTAAAGGAGTCAGAAGCCTGTAAGATGCAGTTGCTGCACGAACTTTGGCTGATCCGTGCTTTCACACTAGATCATCACATGAAAACCCTCCCAACTTTTGATTCTGCAGCTTTTGTGAGGTGTAAGCTGACTGGTACCAGCTGAGTAGACTCTCAACTAGAGATTTGGATCTAGACTGCCCCAAAAATGGTCTCTACCATCTGCTAGCACACAACATATCCCCAGACTTGGATGGTACGATAACCAACAGGAGGGTTTGCTCCTGTGGCAGGTGTCTGGTAGCCTTGTGGCCATGCCAGCCCCGCTACCCATGTGTAGGAACACCGAGTGCTGGTTGTCTTTCTTGTGTGAAACTGAGGAAAGCCACACAAGAATGGACCACTTTCTCACCAATAAGTGTTCACAGCTACAGTATCTTAAAGCCTGTTCTATACAAGGCCTTCCTAGTAGCGTTTGAGGCTGCATCATCTGCAGGAAAAAGTACTTCCGCCCTATGTTCTTGCACCTTATAAATCAAATGCAACTGTAGGAAAGCAGGTGGTCATAAACGAACAGAAGAATCAGACCCATAATGCATATACATTAGCCTAGACCCACTCATCATGTTGTCTGTGATTAGACACAGACATCAGGTCAATTTATTTGGGTTGTGTGTGGCTGGCAGGTAACAAGCATGTGTGGAGAGCTGGGAGAGAGCACATGTGAGGAAGATAGAAGGGCTTGCGTCACAGGGAAACACTTCCCCATGGTCCTTGCTGCTGTGTAGCTGCTGGGGTCCCAGAAAAAAACTTGAGGGATTTCTGGAAGGAAGAGAACTGTCTGATAGAAGAGAAGTAGGGTTCCTGGGATGCTGAGGTAGGCAAGAACTGACAGCCAGAGACGGGGAAGGGATGTCTCCTGGAGGTAAAGGAAATGCTGTGGGATGGGATCTGCAAGCGGGGACGAAATAACTTGAGTGGAGTGAAGGGAGAAAGTCTGAAACTGGCATTGATAACCTGGACCCTCCAGTAGCGTGTCCACAGTTCGAGGCCAAGTGTGCTGGGAAACCTCAGGCACTGCAGGATGTGTGCCTGAGCAATGGTCCCAAGCTCAGACCTGCAGCACAACCTGTGCTAACAGCATTTTCTGAGCGGCGCTGGCTGAGCTGGGCAGTGCAGCACCGCCCCTGGGACAGGCTGTCGGGCACAGGAAGGTTTTGTGTGGGGTCTGAGGACCACTAAGGAGATCCAGAGGGCAACTCGGGAGCACGGCTGTGCCTGTGGCTCGAGTCGTGCTGGGCGGGAGCTGCAGGGGCCCTGCCTGTCCGATCTTCCCAAAGACACTGGGCATTTTCTGAGGCAGCGGCACCGACGGCACTCTGTGTCCCAGCGCTGAGAGAAAGGCTTAATCTTGCAAAGCTTGACTGACGCAAGTGACCCTCATTCCTAGCGGCTGGAACTGCTCCGGCACACACAGGTCACACTGGCAGGAGCCGGCCAGGTCTGGCCTTTCTCAGTGCTGAGGTCAGATCCATGCAGGTTTTAATTAAATGACAGAAAAGGAAGCAGAGTGGTGTGAGTTAAAAATCACCGCCAGTAAAAGCCAAGTCTTTTAAATATTCTTGAAGCCTGCGTAAGTATTCCTGCCCCAAGGAGGTAAATGAGATTATTCATAGAAGTAAAAACAACTTATACAAGCTATGGTTTGCAAGACACTTTACCAATTACATAAACAGATTTCCGCCACTAAAGCCTATAAATGCTACTAAGGACTATTCAATTAAAATATTTATTTTCAAGATTAAAATAATAATAATAATAAAACCCCAGAATATTCAAAACTGCAGATTGGAGGGGAAAAAAGGAAAACTGCAAGAGCAATCTCCATTCTTGAATTGCTGTTGATGTAAAAATTACTTTCATTCTTAAAATCCTATACTCTTCACTTTCTGGTTTTAGACCATGAGTTGAAATAAAGAGACTCTCAAATTAAGCACCAGGATTTGCTCAGACACAGAAGAAATACATCTGATTACAAAACTGCTTACATTGTTAACGAAAGAAAACCCTCACTGTTTTTCATGGCCGCAAAAATCCCCCTGCTTTTGGATAGGATAAGGTCCTTTATGATGTTGATAAAGCACTCCTCTTGGAGAAAAGGAGGGTACCATCAATCAACAACATTTGTCTTTGGCTTCTTTTGTTGACATCCCAATATTACAACAGCAAATCATAATCCTAGAAAAGTAAATAGACTCTAGGGAAAAGAGGCTATAAATTGGGCCTGCCTTGATCAAATGAACTCCATCATGAAGGTCTGTTAAGCACGGAGTGTTTTACTTTCTAGCAGAACATTCAAATTGAAAAGCCATTAGGTGAGTTGAATCAGAGCTAGGGAACACTGAGCCAAAGTTAACAATTAGCAGCAGATCACTGTGATCATCTCTGATGCATCTACTTTTTCTTTAGCCACTATTAAGTTTACCTCAATAATTTCTTTTTCTTTTTTTTCTTCTTTTTTTTTCTGTGATTTAAAAGATTTATTTAAGGGCAAAATTCAGGCTTCATATAAGACATGACTCCATTGCTTTAATGAGCACTAAGGGCCTGTCTACATAAGAGTACTGCTCCAGATTAAGCAAAGCCTGTTATGTAAAACAATTGAGCTACCTCACTGAAAGTGGCAATACTTCTGTTATGGTTTAAAGTGGGTTCATTGTGGTTTAACTCATTCGTCAGTTTAATGAAACTGAAAGTTTCCCTAGCAATTCCAAAGGAACGCAAACAGGATCTTGCACAAAAAATGCAAGTTAAGCTGACGCATCTTGACATGCACATAAAACTTTTGTTGTCCCTTCAGCACAAAACAGCCAGCCCACTTTTTAGAATCTTTTTCTTTTTCCTTCATAGTAACTTCAATACTACAAGTTAGCCCTAATTTCCAAAAACAGCTGAAATATTGTTCTGTTATCACAAGAAATTATCATTATAATTACTTTTCTTCCATATGCCTATTGATACACACAGGTAGTTCCTTCAAAATCCAAAAGCAAAATAACATTATTATTGTTATTATTATTTATCAAGTTCCAAATGAGACAAAAACAAAATACTCCTTTGTGCCTCTGAGGTGTATTCTTGACAGGAGGAATAAAAGCTAAAGGAAGATAGCTTTACCTTATGATGCTCAAGTTTTCACACTATTTACAATAGCTCTTCCAACTGCCCAGGTGTCAAAAATAAAGCAAACTGTATTGTGTAGAAAAAGTAACTTGGACAGGTCTGATTTACTGAGGCTGATTCATGTGACAGCATAAACAAATCATTCTTGTCAAAGTCTATATTGAAAATGGAGTAAATTGATTGTGGAGTCAAGTGTACTGGTAATTTCAGGGAGTATTGTGATTTCATTTGTAAAACTATTGCAAAGAGGAAGGAAAAAAAAACCAACCACCCTGTCTTTCAAAGCTGGCTTCAATTTTTGCACTAGTCAGACTAGATGAATATGCTGTTTAAGAGCACACTGTTATTACCAGCACTTTCCCTGTGCAATCCTGTTACTGTGTATTCAGGGAAGTAACATGAGAAATCCCCCGAGATCTTTTGTACAAATATACAGTGAGGATCAACACGAAATCCTCCGAGTGAACAAAACATTCTGTATGTGTTTTCCTACTTCTGTAGCAGCAGAACATTATCGCTGATTAAAACACCAGCATATCATTCAGCTTCTTACTGGAATTGTTTTTTAATGCTTATGAGGAACTACAAAAACAGCATTTATGATAATGGGGGCTTTTCAATTCAAGTTCAAATTATATAATCTCTGAAGTCATTCTTTTCTTCCTCTTTGGGGGATAGAGCAAGTTTCTGGGAGTATGCTTTAACTGGCAGCAGCTGAGTTTATATCAATGAACAAAAACCAGAGAGATGTAAACTTTGTGAAGATAAGCAATACCAAAACTCGTGTGTAATATATCCAGCACAGCTAACGATCCTCAGAGCAGAGAAAGTGAAGCCAGTAAGTTATGCTAGACAGGCACTTACAGAGGTCTTCTGGGGTCATGTTTACTAATCTCTCTCTCACTCTGTCAGGGTGCTATGAAGGAGCACAAAGCTTGCACACTACAAGGTAGATGAACACTGAATTATTCAAGACAATACCTTCACATTTTATAGAAAAATAACGCACGTTAAATAAAACGTGCATTTAACCAAAGGGTGAATTATAGCAACGCCCTGCCTTCAGTATGCCGCGAAGACAATAAGCGGGACAAGACTTGTGAGAATGGTCTTGTCCATTTTGCAACGAACTGATTTAATAATGAGCCCCTGTTCTCTCCAACCACTTGACTTGGTACAGCCCTTTGACTTAAATTCCAGATGCCTTTTTTTTTTCTCCCCCATACACAGAAGGTACAAAATCTTTTGTTCAGATATCCAAAGGAAGAACAATTCTGTCCCACAAATATTCACCTTTTGTGTTCGTCTCTAAACTTCATAAGGTCAACATAAATTAGGGAAACAGAGCATTAAATTTCTAAAATCAATAGCATGTACATAAATCGACATTCATTACTTTACAGAGATTTCCAGTTTCTCCTTGATTGATTAAAGCTAGGGGTTGAAAATAAGTGCTTTTCCCCTGCCTGGAGAAATTCCCAATTGTCCATGCTGTGAACCTTCCATTATGAGACATGAGACAGCGGTAGCAGTACATGGTTCATTTCACACCGCCACAAAATAGACTTGTCATTCCACAATCGAAAGTAAGGAACCTGATGGAAGAGCAATGTGTCAGAAACTTGTCAAAAGAGGCTTGTGCTTAATGACAACTGAGAACAAGGAAACCGTATCTTGAGGTTTACAATGGCTAGCATTCCCATGCAGTCAGTAAAACAGAAAAAAAAATAGCTTTCTAATTTGTAATATGTTTGAATGTGATATTGAATGGTAATCCATATTTTTCAGCCTAATTAATTTTGATTCCACATTCATTTATGGAAGATAAATATTTACAATACAATTAAATTAACTAATTTATAAAAGCAGAGGAGCAAAAACACTTGAATAAGAGCTGCCTAAATTAATACTACAGGAAAAGAATTCTCTGCACTAAAAATGCTGGAAAGCTCATGCAATGTACAGTATTCTGTTATTAAGGGTACTGTATTCTAACACAATAAATATAATAAATTGATCTTTCGTAGAATTATGTTAGAGCCTGAGAAATGCTAATGTCACATTCTGTGGCACAGCAGAGCTGAACCAATTACATGAGAAGATAATTTGGCCCTTCACACTAGTAGAACATCATTAGTAGGAATTCCTTCAGAGAAAAATACATTTTGGGGGGAATACTTTGCAGGTAGGTGATGCTTTTCAAGTTTTCATATAATGGAGATGGGGACATAATTTCTTAAACTTCAAACATGGAAGGCAGTTCCATAAGGTGTTGATTATAATCATTCTGAGGTGACAATATCGCTGTTTTATTAATAGTTACTGAAGCACATGCATGTACATATGGTGAATATGTCTGGGGTATTTTTTCATGGATTGACTCATTAATGATGGGTAAGGCTTCAGAGATTCATAAGAATTCTTTAGGATTCATTAGAATTCAAAACCTTTATAGCTAAAAAGCTGGGCTAGCATTACCACTGAAAAGGATCTAATGTTAGATTTCCACTGCATCCTTTGTCTAACGTAGGCTGTAAACTGGGGAAGGCCTTCTTTCCCTCACAGTGTTTTTTTGCTTTTACTTTGTGTGTAGAAAACTTTCCAGAAGTTTGTCTCAGACCTTCAAAAAGTCTTGAAGTTTGTAACCTCAGTGTCAAGTTTAGACCAAGACATATGCACACCAGATCACTTGCCCCAGTCCCAGTGGGAACCTGCACTGGTAGCATGGCAGAGCCTTCAGAGCTGCAGTTTCACAAGTGACACAACACTTCCTGCTGATCTTTTAACTTCCGAGGGCTCACAACGTCCGGGAGATCTCCCATTTTCATGGGGTCTATCTTGCCAATTTGCTGCATGATGCTCCAGCAGCACGGGAGGGGATTTAAGGATGAGCAGAGTAGGTGCTGGACTTCTTCAGGAGTCCCTTCTACCCTAGAGGAAGTGGGATGTTTGTTTGCAGAACAGCCCCTTCATCCCCATTTGTCTCCCACAGTGTGTAAGGTAGTCAGGTTTCACAGCATCACAGAATTATAGGGGTTAGAAGGAACAAGGAGGTCTTCTAGTCCAAGACCGTGCTAAGGCAGGTTCCCTGCAGTAGGCTGGCCAAGGAAGTGTGAGCAAACACCCTGCTATGACAAGAACACTTGGTGTAAAAAGCAAGCCTGACATAGAGATTTCCACCAATTTGTATTTCATCCAAATCAGAATAGGCAAAAAGTGTCCTTACAAGTTTCAGAAAATATAAACAGTTTACAGAAGATGAATTATTGTGGAGATAGTAAACACGCGATTTTTATTTTCCGAAATATATCATCAATGCAAAGAAAAATCACTGGATGGTGGGGGGTGATGGAGGCCCAGGCTAGTGCCCAAATACACACAGTGACATTAGCAATGGATGACAACGACCTCACTGACCCTCACTGTATAAATTCAAACACCAGCAGAGCCCAGTGCGCTCTCGTGTCTGGACTCAGTTGAGCACAGCTGTGAGCACTGAACGAGGTCTAGGTTGGACTGCAGGCAGAAGATCTTGGTGCCCATCCCACGGCATCACCAGCATTTCTCCAGCCCTGCCTGGCTCAGGCAGCAAAGGCCTCACAGAGATTGGTGCGGAGCAGGGCTGGGGGTTTGTGCTGAAGAATTGGGATATTGCTGCTGCCTGCCCTGCAGCAGAGAGTGATCATGGCCCTGCAGAGCCAGTGATCTTGGCTCTGGAGCACAACTTCCCATGTGAGGTTAGGGCTGCCTTTTTCCAAGAGCATCCAGGAGACCTGAGACCCCTGTTCCGGTGGCTCTAACAAGAAACTGGGAGGATTTTTGGCAACAATTTGTGGGATGTGCACATGAGGCACAGAGCCTTGTTCTAAGATTCCTGTGCATGCATGGGCATGATGTGGAAGCTGCGGCCATGTCTCAGAAACTTCACAGTGTGCTTTGTGGGGAGGCTTATCATCCTGTATGGCCCAGAGCTCCACTGGTGGCAACAGGACCACTGGAATGCTCGTGATGCAGAAGGCCAGGAGCACAGCCCTACGGACACCCTCATCCCTGCCACCCTGATCTGCTGGCTTCAGGGCTGAGGAGCTCCCTGGCATACCTTGTGGGTGGCCCAGGCACTCCACCACCACCAGTGCGCCCTCAGAGGAGGAGCTGGGGCAGGAAGTGACGGCAGGCTCCTCCGCTCAAGGCAGGGATTGATCTCCAGTGACTCCCAAAGAGGAGGGCCGGCAGCAGTCCCCAGTGCTTGCCCCCACCTCACAAGATGTAGCCCTGGCAGCAGCACTAGGCTGGCAGCCATCGCCAGAGCATGGCTGGGAGGCCAACATCGACCACTTAGCTGGTTCTGAGAGAAAATAAGTAAAAAGATAGAAAGAATCTTGGTATTATTAACAAGGCAGTTGAGGTTTCTGTCCCTGCCCATACTGATTTTTCACTCTGCTTGTTCTAGGGAAGGCCATAGAGCCGTAAGTTTATTTCCACAATTAGAAACCAGCCAGTCATGACAGTGCTGGCCTTTTGCAGTCTGTGGAGTTCGTGACACTTTTCTGGTGCCCAGAAAGTGAGGGGCAGAAGTGAATTTTATCCCCAGTGACTCACTTAGAGGATGCCTTTGGCAGTTTCCTGGAGTTGTAGGGACAAAGAGAGTTCATGTGGAAGGAGCAGCAGGAAGGGGAGCATGTCAATTCTGGAACCTGCCAGTTCTAAATGTTCACAAGTGGAATAATAAGGTTTACATACATACACCTGTTAATATGCAGCAGCACCTGCCTATACTATATAACTATACCACAGTATAGTACCTACAGTGAAAAAAAACAAACATTGTTAAGACAGCAAGTAACCTGAAACTGGTCTCGCGAACTATTTTCTAAAGAATAATTATAACTTCAGGGTGAACTGAAACTGAATCTAAAATGCAAGGCCAAAAAAGCCTTGAGATGAACTAAAACCAGCAAGCATACTACGCTTCCTTACATTATTTCCTACCTCTTTCCGGGAAGGATTTGATACTAACCTAATGCAGAGGCCTATAATTAGCCTTTAATATGTAGATCCACTGCAAATGTGTGATGAGATGATTTCTGCTACTGAGCACCGTGGGATCTGATAGGAAAACCCAAGCCAACCTTTTTTTGAAAAAATAAAAAAATGAAGACTGTGATGTGGAGAAACTTGAAAAACATCTGTTTAATTCTGGACCTTTTCTGCAAACAAAAATTCACAGAAGTAACAAGACTGACAAGAAAACTGGGAATTGGAAGCAAAAATTATAATTGAATTCTAACGCCAGCAAATACCTTGAATGAAAGGCAGAAGTCTGTGCTGCCCCATATTCAAGACTAAAGAAACTGCAGCCTCCGTGTGCTACCAGAGCATGCGCGTCTGTGTGTGGGGAGAGGAGGGCAATGGCTCTCAGCAGCATTTCTTCTGCCCCTGCTTTGAGCCACCTCTTTTTTTTGCCTTGCTGCAGATACTAAATGGCGTATTTGGTTAAAATAAATAAATAAATCCAGCCATATCTAAAGGAGAATTTACTAATTGAATAAACTGATTATTTTAAGGGCATTTACAAATCCATTCAAAAACCATTCACCATATCATGAAGAAAAAAATTCCTATTGGTGTCGGGAATTGTCCTCAGGGAGATACCACTCTAAGCCTCTCAGCAGTGCGCTGCCAATGTCTTTGTTCTTGACCTGACCTAAAAAAGTGCTCTCTTTCTGAGTCACAGAGGATTTATTTTCTGCCTTAGCATAGCCCCCGCTTCTTTTAGGCAGAAAATGACACTTTTGCTCAGTCGAGGCAAAGGACCTTTTTGTGATGGGAGTGATCGTCCACCAGGACAGGCTCCCGTGCTGGAGCCACCAGCGTGGTTGAATTCAGGAGCACAACTGCCTGTTTGCTACAGAGTTTGCTCTTGTGGATGGCAGTGGGGTTTGGAGCTCCATCCTACTTTCCTAAAGCAATTTAAGCCTAAAAAGAAGGGTTTTTTAAAGAATGTTTTCCAAGATACTGATTTTGTGTGCGAAATGAAGTATTTGGATGGTGCTTTATATTGTTAACTAGAATAAGTCACTTAAGACCCTACGATATTTACAGGTTTGTGTTCACTTCTGTCAACTGAGAGCTCGGTTATTTGAGAATTCCCTCTTCTACCCAGCTTCACCTGATAATTTTTCCTTTAAAATGGCTCAGAACAAAACTCTGCAGTCTACATGTCCAGTTCTGTAACTTGAGGAGATTTCTACATGTCTGCAGGGGGATGCTTCATGATCAGGTCATCAAAGCTTATTGTTAGGAGCTTCATGGTTCATAGAAAATGGAAAATATGTTTCTTGATAGCACCTATTTGGATAAAAACAGAGCCTGCAGCCATGGCCAGGAGGTGTGGTGCTGATCGCCTGTGCCCATGGAGGGACTGAACGCAGTGAGACCAGCTTCCCTTCACACAGCACACTGTTATTGTTGACGTGTCCAGAGTGCTCAGGAGATCTAAGTCTTTATGATGGCCACGATAAGGCATTGCAGTTCTTCCAGGAATTCTTCTGTAAAACAGAAACACAGTTCAAACTGTGTTAGATCAAGATGACTAAGGCCAGGACTTCACTGGACTTCTGCTAAGGAAAGCTTTGCTGATCTGCAGCAGTATACATCAGCTGAGGAAAATGATCTTTTAAAAATTATGGATTTTTTATCGGATTTACTAAGCATCTTTCCTTCAATTCTATTTTTTCCTAAGCAAAAATTAAATTTCCATCTCTTCGATAAGTAAGTGTTGATTTAACTACAGAGTACTATTGGCACCTCTTTAAAAATGTAACCCTCATCTCACAGTGTTGAAGTACACTATTTTCATGTTGTTTTCTTTAAAAATCTGATAAGATTCTAAGGCTTTTAGTGACAGATAAAAGACTGAAAACAAAACAGAAAACATCTTCAAATACTCCAAAGACAGAAGAATAGAAAATTGAATAACTTTATCTTCAAATTCTCATGATTTTTAAGCCAGCTTGCAATTTGATGAGTTGGAGCAATTAATTTTGTGTATATAACTAGTAGAGATTAGACTCCTATCAGGGTTTCAGAGGGCACGTGTTCCAAATGTTAAGTAAACAATACTGTGCCAATCCTTCTTCCCCTCTTCTCATCCTCCCATTGGGTTTTACAAGCTGATGTTTAAAAAATAAAATGCTAATGCTAACTTTTACCTATTTATATAGGAAGGCCATTTATTCTATCATTCAGAGTAAAAGTATACAATTGCCATTTGAAATATTAAGTCACTTTCCAATTCATACCATTTGAGAGTTAAGTTTTGCCCTGCAAATGACTTTTCCATTGATTGCCAGCGTTTCCTTCAAAACCAGTGTGCTGAGGACAAGCGGAGAACCAGACGGAGGAATTTGGGGTGTGTGGGGAGACTTGGAGCTTCAGTGATGCAGAAGTGCAGCATTACAGCTAAGTTGTCATTAGCCGTATCTCCACTAAAAGGTGAAAAGGTAAGAGTTAAGCACGATGCAACTTGTGCTGTGCATGTTTTCCACCCACGTTGCTGGCTAGCAGCCCTTCTAGAGCCCAGCTTCCCTGCTGTTCAGGACACCTGAGGGCAGGATGCTTGCTGTTGGACTGAAGGCAGCTCACTTGGCTCCTACTGTCACTGACCCCTCATGCAGCATGTCTGAGATCTGCTGTCTGCCATGGAGCTGTGCCCTTGGGTGCACTCTGGAGCTCTGCATAAATCCACACTTTTGCATAGGCTTGTGCATGAACAATGCTGCTGATTAACAAGTTTGGACTTGCAGGTAGGCTCAGATAGGCGTTTAAGCACTGGTGTATGTTGTTGAACAAAGCGTGAGAATTCGGTTTAGTCTTGCTGGCAGCAAGAGGTGCGCACAGAAGCACAAGGGAGCCTCCAGCTCCATCAGTACCCAAACCCACAGTCCCACTGAAGTCAACAGGAGCTTTGGGTTTGATTTTTTTTTCTGTTCTATAACTACAAGAAGTTTTTTTCTATATGCAGACCAGAAAATTGTAGAATCATGGAATGGTTTGGGTTGGAAGAGACTTTCAACATCATTTATTTCCAGCCCCTTTGCTACTGTCAGGTTGCTCACAGCCCCATTGAGTCTGGCCTNNNGGATGGGGCATCCACAGCCTCTCTAGACAACTTGTTCCAGTTCCGGTTCACCACACTCAAGAATTTCTTCCTCGTATCTAGTCTAAATATATCCTCTGCCAGTTTAAAGCCATTTCCCCTCACTACATCCCCTTATAAAAATCCCCTCCCCAGCTTTCCTGTGGGCCCCCTTCAGGTACTGTAAGGCCACTAAAAGGTCCCCTCAGAGCCTTCTCCAGGCTGAAGAGCCCAAGCTCTTCCAGCCGCAAACTTTCCATAGATTGATACAAGTATGAGTAAGCTGTAATAACAGTCTCATCACATCTTAGTGCTGCGTAGTATTACTGGATGGGACTTATTTCTAGGAGTATGTCCATAGACTGCTCCAGCCTAAGGAGCCTCTATGCCCACGGGTAGGACAACACTGTTCTTTGCGAGCAGCGTTTGCTGACTGGGGCTCTAAGCAGCTGTCCACATCCTTTTTTGTGCTCTTGCATCCCTTATGAGTACACGTAATGTAAGACATCATTTAGTCTTTGTGTATTTCTACAAAACTAGAAAATTTTTATTTGTTGGATACCTCTTGCTTAATATGACATGGACAAAGCAGTGCAAAGTGAGCTGTTCGGTAGATTTATTGTCCCTTCAAAAAGCATCCACAAATACCTGAGAGGTTACTTTCCTGTGTATTTGTGCATTAGGAAACTGATGTTTGATAACTTAAGCATAAAGTAAATCTCCCTTAACTAACAATATCAGAAAAAATTTCTAATAAGAGCTTCCAGGAAATATCCAATTCAGTGCGCAAGGATTCATTTTTATCTCTACATTACAATAGAGCAAGAGCAGAATCACCTACATTGATAGAATAACACACACTACCCTTCTCTTACTAGCCATTTGCTTTATTTTTTTTCTTCTTGCTCTCTGGACAGATAAAGGGCATGATACTAAACTGCTCTGCCATCTGGTCATACTGTTGTTGGTTACTACATAAGATAGAACAGATGTTTCAAAGTGATATGAGAATGCAGTCTTATAACTAAGCAAAATACACATAGCTCAGTGAAGGCTATTTATCTGGGAGAAAATATTTCACACATTTGTGCGTTATACAGAAGATGCTTTAATTAGGTTATTGTATTTGCCTGTCACATTGTACTTGTTTTGTACCTGAAACAGTCTTATTAAAGAGAAAGACTGTCTTTTTCTACAACCAAGGTTTTTGATATTTAGGGAAAGATTAAACAAAGAGAACAAACTGCCTGAGCATTTCTTTGACATTCTGACACACGATTTCCTAAGCTGATGCTCTCGAGGTGAAAACTAAGAAAAGCAGAGAATGAAGTGCTTTGCTTCTTCTACTCCCTAGCCAGTAATAAGCCCTTTCATAATGAGCGATAGTCAACGATATTTCACTCCATCAGAACCAAACACAAACCATCCCCTGCAGAGCCAACAAGTCTTTTCAATTTTCCACCCTTTTAGTACAGGTACTTTTTAGGAATGACTTAGAAGAGGCCTAGTCAGTGCTCAGCCATCTGGCCATATCCAAACCCCCAGACACTTTTTCTCAGAGGCTACCAAATGAATGGATTTAAGGCAAACAGAAAAAAAAAAAAAATAGGTGCAGCATTCTTGACTATGAACTGTACTCTAAAAGGTTACTCTCACCAATTCAGAGACATCCCTCATGAATTCTAAAGCGAGTTTCATCCAAGTCCTTCATTTTCCAGGATGGCAGTCACCAAGGGACTGAAGCAGAAAATGCACAGCTCTTCAAGGCACCATTAGCAGCTCCAGCCTCTATTCACAGACATACACATTCTACTACACGAATAGAGGTTTTTGACTAGAAAAGACATTTTTACTTATCCTCAAAATGAAACCTCTTTGCAGAAAGTGGTCATCGTTCCAGCTTGGATTAACGTTCCATCTCCTCTGATACTCTTGCATTCACTTTTCCTTTCTATCCATGGCTAATTCTGTTTTCCAGTTTTCTCTTTCACTGTCTCTCATTTTTACATCTTTCACTATCGATTTTCAGTCCTAATTACTAGCACAACTGTGCATTTTATTTTCTCTCACACAGCAGGTGACATTTCATCACCAGCTACAATGAAGTTACACTGATGGCAAGCACAATGGACTACAACTAACAACAGATCATTCATCAGCTGCTATAATCAACTCATTTGAAATATATAGATGCATGAGAGTGAAACAAACAAGATGATCATATAGCAAATTGATGGTAATTTCCAGTCTGAGTTTCCACAACTGTTTGGACTTTTATTTCCTATTAGCCAAGAGAAAACTGAATTATCTCTAATGCTTCCAACCAATCCTTTAGGATTTGAAAGCAAGTACCTTAAGGTCCCTATCTTCTCATGCTTACATTTGTTATCTTTCAGCTGGGGAGCTGGGCTAACCTCTTACTTCATCTGACCTTTCTGATGAACTTTTCTTCTGAATGATTCCTTTGATATTTTTGGTTTTTGTTTTTAAGTTCAACAAAGGTAACAGGAATGGCAACAAGGCTGCTTAAAGGTATAGAATAACCTTATTATACCAAGCAAATTTAGGAGTCTCCAGGCTGCAGAAGTGGTAAGAGTGAGTGGATAAGCTGTAAGGCTACAAAACAGAGAAGTAGTTGGTGGATAATTTTTTTCTTCACACCCCTGGGATAATGTATCCTCCAGTTAGGTAGGAAGTTTAAAACACAGGGAAGTACTTTGTCATCCAGTACACAATTAAGTTGCAGACATGCACTCTCACAGACTGGTAAAGCCACAGCTGCTCTGCCCACAGCAGCTCAGGTGCTGCTCTGCTCATGTAGCTCTGACCTTGTGCCGGCAGGTCAGCCTCTCTGTCCTTGTTCTCACATGCTTCCCCTAAGTATCTTGTATATATATAGGACTAAACGGACTTTTAGTTTGACCCAGGCCTGTTCCTCAGTTAGCAATAAAACTGCATTGTAGACCTTCTGTTTTAACTCCCTCCCACTCTGCTAAACAAAAAGTTTTCCTACATCCTGCGTCCGTTCTGCACTGGCCTTACACGATCCACATCCACTTCCATTGCTGTACCCAGAGTCACCTGCAGATGAGTCCGTCTTGTGAATCATGCCTAAGAAGCATACACTACTCGATATGCACTGAAGCATACAGATAGAGAGGGTTTTTGTTGTTGCTGGGTTTTGTTTGTTTCTTACTGAAAGTGAATGCCTCAGTGGTTTACAGAGATCAGACACTCAGCAAATGTGTTTTCTCTCCTAATGGTTTGATATCTCTGGAATATAACTGTTTTCTCACTGTTTTCCCACCCACTTGCACAGCTCAATATATCTCAACCATACCATAGATGCAGTGATGGAAATAAAAGTGTGATTAAAAAGAGTTTTGAATCTGAAAATGAGAGAAGTGTTGTGCAAAGGTCTAATCCCAAAGTCGATAGCCCAGATCCATTTTCCTTGGGTGATGAAACTAAACTTCAAATAACAAAGATGTATTAACTTCCCTTCTTGAAAACATTCACAGTGAAGGATCAAGTACACTAAGTGCAGTTTGTCATTTCATTACCTTTACTGCCAAATGGCCACATGACACTAACCTACTTACTGAATCTCTGCAGATACAGGTTCATGCCCTTTCTTCCCAGTACCACTCAGGTTGTTTTTGAGCAGTGACCAAGTTCAGCCTCGTCTCAGCAGCTGTTGTTTGAAACTGCACAGTGAATAAACCTTGTTCTAGAGAGTCCAATATAGGAGTGAATTAAACGTAATCATACTCAAGACACAACACTCACTTATTGATATGTTTTGTTCCCATACAGAAGCAGCTTTAAATCTAACACTTGTTACACTGGATTCAGTTTAAGAAGCACAGAAGAGTACATGCTATCTTTCACAAGTGCAGTGGATGTAGGGGGAAGATTCTGAAAAGCTGTAAAAGACTATATGTTGTCTCAGACTGGCTTAGAAGAAATAAATCCTATTAGCCTAATACATGCACACATATGCAAGAAATGAGCTGCATTTAAAAAATAAAAAAACAACATACATTTTCAGGTGCTGTGCAAGTGATTGCCTGTCCAATAATAAGATAGGTTATGCAGTACCCTTATTTTATGGTCTCTATTTATCCTACCTTTTTCACTGTGCACTTGTAGACACACACTTCAATTAGTGTAAAACAAATAGTGTAATTCCAGATCCACTAAACCTTGGAGACCTGCATTGTCATGCATATGCAGCATGCATTTACTACTAGGTAGGAAGCTGGCACAGACCTGAGAGTGGGACACAGCCGTGCAGGCCCAGCAGGTGAGGCCAGCTGCAGCTCCCTCCGCTGGGGCAGCTCTGTGCCATGGTCTGGATGGGTTATCATGTGAATTGCTCTGAGAAAATAATCCTATTATCTTTTATCAGCTGAAGGCATGCTTGAGACTTCCTTGTACAAGCTGCAGCCCTGTTAAGGTAACTGTGCACAGGATGCTCTGTGAGCGCTTAGCCTTCATAATGAAAACAGAAAGTTTTCTCCAGCATATCTAAGCTGCCGTGCCGTTTAGAAAAGGGATTGTAAGGAGCTCAGTGGTTGTTATTTTGGAGCTGCACCATCCTTGAGGCTGCAGAGCCCTTCCTTGCCCTGCGTTGCCCCACCACAAGGGCTGCTCTGCTGGAGCTGTTGGGGCACCC
>JAOWBP010004006.1:16708978-16721674 GCA_028571105.1 Tragopan temminckii
TTGAACCCGCTCCAGGGCCTCAATGTCTTTCTTGCAGTGAGGGGCCCAAAACTGGACACAGTACTGGAGGTGCAGCCTCACCAGAGCTGAGTACAGGGGGACAATCACTCCCCTGTTCCTGCTGGTAACAACGTTCCAGATACAAGCCAGGATGCCATTGGCCTTCTTGGCCACCTGGGCACACTGCGGGCTCATGTTCAGCTGAGCACTGACCAATACTTCCAGATCTATTTTCTCTACAGAGTTTTCCAGCCACCAGCATTGCCTGCGGTTGTTGTGGCCAAAGTGCAGGACTCAGCACTTGGCCTTGTTGAGCCTCATCCCAATGGCTTCAGCCCAACGATCCAGCCTGTCCAGATCCCTCTGTAGAGCCTTGCTACCCCCAGGCAGATCGACACTTCCTGCCAATATGAAGTATTATAGCCATATGAATTCCTACGATCACAAAGCATTGTATTTCTGAGAATTGTCTGCCTATCCTTCATAGAAGTTGATGGAAAATACAAGGTAGTTTCAGAGAGAACTTGTTTTTTGTACATATATTGTGATAAGGTAAAGTACCCCGTTGGGAATATCCGTATCCATTAATGACGACCCACTTGGGGGTTGTTGGATCATCTCAAAATACCTAAGTAAAATGCAAAACAAAACAAAACAAACTTGCCGTGTGAGAAGAGAGACTGAGTATTAGTGAGAATTTAGATGTCATTACAATTTAATGACAAGCATTCTCCTTGCTCTTTGAAACATATGCTTCTTGATGTCCAAACATTACTGAGAAGTCATGTCTATTAATTGGACTGAAAAAAACCAACCCTGCTCCAAAATCCATCACTGTTAATAACTTATCTTCTTTATTGCTTTCATAATTAATCTTCTTGCTAGCAGAAAAGTTGAAACAGTTAAAACCTCTCAACACAATGAGATGTAATTGGAGGTGTTAAAAACTTGAACTGAAATATCTTAGCCCAAACTTCAGCCATTGATCCTGATGTAACAGCAGCAGCTTATGTCCCTCCCATTTTATTTAGAAGCACAGCTGGCAGAGTGTTTGTGATACTTGATTCCTTGTGACTTACACAGGAATCCTGTTCGTTGGTTTTTGTTTTTGTTGTTGTTTTTTTTTAATTTAAAAATTCTTAGTTTTAAAAGAGAATCAAGGCAATTCACTTTAAGCAGTGTGAGAGGGATGATGCAGAGGACTGTAATAAGGAACGACTTTTAATTTATCAGATTTCAAGGTTCTATTAACATGATGGGGTCCTGCTTTGAAGCTTTCTCATCCAGTGTTTAAGAAGAACAGGAAGCCTGTAAAACCTTAGCACGTGTTTCTGAGTACAGCCTCTTTTGTCACACAATGTTAGTGAGTCCCTAGGCTTTACTTGTCTTTCTTTGTCATCTCTTCAGAGACTTCACTGCAAGTCATCAAACCCTCTGGAACCAACAGAGGTAAAGACCAATGGAGGCTTTGAGAAGTGCTAGAGCATTAATTAGCTCTGGGTTCCTGAATCTCCACTGATCTAATGAAAGCTGCTCAACCACAGGACGATGTGGAAAGCCTGCTGGGGGCTCTCTGGTTAAGGCATGGAACTGGGAGGCAAGAAGTGCAGGGTCTTTTCTTTGTGCCAGCACCTGTGTGCAACCTTGAACAAATCATCAGCTTTCACTGCTCATTTTCTCTGTATGTAAAACGAAAATAATTGTGCTCACAGGACTACTCTTAAGCTAACTTCACCTCCATCTGAGAAGCACTTTGGGATCTTTGGGTTAGAGAAACTACTGAACTGCAAAATATCATTTAAAATATGTATTTTACGGATGTGCTTAAAATAAGTATTCCCTGTTCCAGTGCAAAGTAGAATTTTGAGTGTAGGATATTGAGTCTAGCTGATTTTACTGTTACCTTGAAATGTAGAAACATTGTTTGTATAGGATTTTTCAATTCAGCAGGTGACTGTAAAGCAGCAGTTCAGACAGCTTTGCTTAGGATATCTATTATTATAAAATAACAGTAAGTAAACAACTTTACAGGATTATTTTGCAACATTTTGCCTTAGGTATACTTCAAAAATAGCTTTAAACATGTTAAAACACTGTGTTCTTGTACATACTTTACCATTTCATACAAACTTGCTTTTCTGTTTTAATGAAACAAAAGTAATTTCAGCAATGACATTTAATAACTGACTCACATTTATCCTCAACAAAGGTGACACACTGCAGAAGACCAAAGCATGGTGCTGCTCTGGCTCTGGCTGTGTGGTGTGAAGTCAGAGTTGGCTGCTGGGACTGTTTGTCCCTAGCATCACACCAGCAAACGGCAATCCTCCCTGAAGGCAGCTGTGCAGTCACTCCTGGGTGAAAACTCCGAAAAATCTCCACTTGCGCAATGCCTATTGGCAGGTTTCACGTAAGAATGAGTGAAATAACATTTTCTGTATTCCATTTAATATGACTAGATGACTGTTTTAAGATTTTTCTTTTTAAACACGTATGCAGACTTGCCAACAAAACTAGCTTTGCCAAGTCTTTGTACAGTGCTGTGCACCCCCATTGTGTGCTTGCCTCAGTCTCTTCCAGGGCCTTCTCATCGCACAAATTGCAACCATTTAGTAAGTGTTTATTGAAAACTTCAAATACAATTCACTTGTTTCATTATAAAACTCAAATTCAGTCAGTTAGATAAAACAAAAAAGTACAGTCTTTATGCAGCCATCAGGTAGATCTAATGAACTGGGGCTAAACGCAGGTCAGAGTCAGAAGTAATTTTGTAGTTCCGACCTAAAACTAAGCCTCAGTCCTTAAAAAGAACAGTTGGTTCTTTCCGACCTGGAGAAACTGAATTATATGAGTTCAAACTCCTGAAGTTAAGTTTCACCTCATGAACTCACCTGCATGAATGGGGAGAAAAAAAAAACAACAAGTGCAGGTATAGGACCAAGACCCAAATCAATGTAAAGTTAAATGTCTAAGTAAAGATAATATAGTAAGTTAAAAGGCAACACCACTTTTTTGGTTTTTTTTTTTTTGTTTGTTTGTTTTTTGTTTGGGGTTTTTTTTTTTTTTTTTTTTTTGGTTTTTTTTTCCTAGTGGAATCAGAAAGATAAGATGTATTTTTTTTTTCCAAAATTATCTAATGTCTCTCACGGATGCACTTCTAACTGAAATCAAGGAAGTCTGGTGCGCTTTAGGATTTCCCTTGTTTCTCATCTCTTCAGAAGAGACACACCAATACACAGGGAAGGTGTGCAGTACCTCATGCAGGGCAGTAGATGGGTCATGGTGAACCTCTGTAACGGTTTTCTCTGTTTTTGCAGCAGAAGACTTCCAGAAATTTCTTATGCCCTATTATACACAAAGATTGCAGAAAGCTGCAACTCAGTTCTGCAGATGAGGAATTACAAAGCAACCCCAGACTGGTATGAGCTGCATGCTATCCAAAAGAAGGATAATGTAAGGTTAGCATCAATAACAGGAACGCCTTTACCTTGCGCGTCAGTAGCAGGCAGCGTCACACATAAGCTCATCATGCAAGGTGTCAGCTACAAGCATTCTGGTGTAAAAACCTCTAGAACAAGATGCTATTTTCAGTGTAGAACAGGGCAGCTGCCAGCATCACCTATCTTCTGCAGGTTAGGCAGCAATACTCTGCTTCCTAAGAGCCCAGAAGAGCCTTCCTCTCCCTGCTGCACAGGCCACCCGCTCTCCCAGGCAGCAGCCCATTTGACCTGCAGCTGGGACCAGGACCCAAGGGACTTGCCAGCTGCTGGGCCAGTTTAAAGTCTGGCCAGTTGCTTTTCCAGGGTATTAAAGATCATAAAACCCTGCTTTCCTGCTCATCAAATAAAAAGCAGACATGCTTCAAGAGTTGGAATATTACCAGCTTTTGTTGTACTTGCTCAAGCAGTAAGCTTAGAGAACACACTTGCCAAACCACTGGTAAGTTATTTGCTTTATACCAAAGCAAGCTGAGAAGAGAGGAATGGAAACTGTCAGAAATTACCTGAATCAGGCATATAGCATTCTCTTTATGCAATGTGACTTTGTCTCAGACTTAAATAGGGCACAGCTGAATACGTAAATAGTCCAGCATTCACCCTTTCGTCCTTGTGTAAATTAAAACACAAACCTTTTGAACAACAATTCTGGTGTCATCTGCAATCTCTTCTGGAGTCTCCATGTGGAGTTACCTTGGCAGGTGACTTAAATCTTATCAACTCCCTATTTTAGGTCAACTGCTATTCTGTAATTTTACATCTTCCCTCCCTTATAGCTCCCTAACAAAGTGATACCTGCCTGTGGCTAGATGGACATACATGAACTGTCTACACCAACTCTACAAGTTTATGTGCTTCAGGAATAGCTGGATTTAATTCATCTCTTAATGATCTATGACATTGCTGATGCTAAGATAGTACAATATTATTGCAGAGCAGTTAAAATCTACTACAGATACAATCTATAAGGTGAGGGAAAAGCTTAATTAAAAAAAAAATAGAAGATGGAATGCTTGGAAAGTTTCAGAATGTGATAGGGCCATGTGCTCATAAACTCAGCTAATTTGAACACAATGCAAATCCGCATATAAACACATTGCTGTAAGAAGAAAACTTGCTGTTGTAAACCATTCCATAGAGTTGTTCTTTTTTTTTTTTTTTTTACAATTAGTTTTATTTTCCATGGAAATAGACAAAAATATATGAGGGCTGCTCCAAAAGTAGTGCCTCCTATGTGATGATGTTGGCCCATGATGACAGAGGCAGGTGTTAGTGGTGTGGCAGTAGAGGTTGAACCTTTCCACCAATATCCCATTACATTTGTTGCCGTGTGACAGATGGCAGCAGAGGGGCAGTGTGACAGTGGTATCTGATGCGGAAGAGCATATGTAGCAAAGGGTAGAACTGAATCCCTCCACGAGGAAGAAATGGCACCCACTGACATTCATTGATGCTTGCTGAACATTGATGGAGACCGAACAGTGGATGTGAGCACAGTGAGGTCTGGGCAGTGGTGACAGCGGTCACCTCCTCTGGTGCAGATTTTTACAAGCATAGCATACAGGCTCTTGTTCGTCACTGGTGAAAATGCACAGCTAATCATGGTGACTATGTTGAAAAATAGTGTTTTGTAGTTGAGAATTTGCTCTATCAAAAAGTGTTGTTGTGCACTTTGCATCTGTTGTAGTTCTTATGGAAAGAAATAGAAGGAATTACTTTTGGAGCAGCCTACCTATTTTAAGAACACAGTGTTGTTATTTTTAATGGGACCAATCCTCTGCTAGTGGGAAGCCATGTCTGATTTTTCATGGTGCAAAGTAAGTAAAAGCAAGAGCATGCTGCAGAGGTGACACTGCCTCAGAGGTGAGCTTTGGATCTGACTCTATTTCACACACAGCCATGACTGCTTTTGATGCAGATGCATAAGAGGGCAAGTAAATGTACCTATAAAAAAAAAAAAAAAAGTGGCCTTCTCAGCTTCCACCCACACCCTGTGATGCACCATGTATCTGCTGACCATTCTTAACATGTTCTGATGGCACTTGTCTGCGGCAGGCCACAAACACTGTAAGCTGTATCTTGATAAATATTTTTCTCTTTCTCATTCATACCCTGACTTATGTATGATTTATGATATTTCTACTGGGAAAGCTTCATAGGCAAGTAAGCTTTCCCTTGTGAGGTTTTCTGTATCACCATTTGGAAACATCTTTTTACTTTTACTATGGTAATATTTTCTGCATTGATTTTCAACTTCCTTGTTACTGGAAATTGCCTAGGTAATAATTTAAAGATGTTAAAGAGCTGCTGGTATTTCATGAAAAAGCCTGACAAACATTCAATTAAAAACTGTGCTGGTGATAATTCATCAGAGGGCTCACTTCTCTAGTTCCTTTCCTTTATTTCAGACTTTGCCACCTGAAGTTACGCTCTTAATTTCTAGGGACATAGCTAGCCCCTGTGCCTCTTGTCTGTGTTCTTTCTGGGTTAAGGTGCTGAGTCAGAAAGAAAGAAACTTCCATCATAAGCAGTCATTCATAGTGCTCAGCACAAGAGAAATAGGCCTGACCTCCAACAGAGCTTCAAGTTTCCTTTACCTCAGGATTCTATAAAAAAGGCCCAGCTGAGACCTCCCACAGATGGAAAAGAGATAGCAGGTTTATTGCTACAAATGCAAGACCATCAGGTTCATCTAATGCAATACAGTGCACCGTAACAAGATGGCAAAAATTATGAGTATCACTTCCGCAGCATTTAAGAACTTCTTTGAGACGTTTTCCACTTGTAGTTACCCTTACCAAGAGTTTTCAGTCACCGCTGACATGCTAGACATAGTGTGAGGAAGTATTCATCTCCTTACATTTTTTATCTACATATTACTTTCATAGGTACAACAAATTAGCAACATTTCCTTCCATTTTTTTCGTGAGCACTTTGAGTTTAAGCAGAAAGTATTCAGATTGCATGGATTAATTAGATGCTTTATTAAAAAAAAAAAAACCAACAACAAAAGAAAAATGAGTTGCAGAGTATAATATAAAACACAGCAGGCTTTGACTTTCTGCCTGGAAGCTGTTTAAAAAAAATAATAATAATTAAGAAGGAAATGAGCAGTACACTGTATTCTATGCATAAATCAGTGATACTAAAGGCAAATATTTGCTTTTAGATTATGATGAACTCAGATTTATAAGAAAAAAATGGACTTGAGATGTTAATGTAGCTAAATACGAGCTCTAATCAGCTATTCCGCCGGCATCATCTTCCATGGCTATGCATAATAACAGTAGAGGTGTTCACACTGTAACGCAACCTCTCACTGTAAGCGAGAGCCTGAGGATGTTTTCTCCCCTTATCCTTGAATCCCCTTTGCACAGCCCTAAGCCCCATCACACATTTAGAAGAAACAGTTCAAAAACTAGATGGAGTATAATAAATTAATCTGGACTTAGTGGGTGGATAAAAGGTCCAGCAGGGGTTTGTTACGGACCCTGGGGACAAGAAGAGAGAGGAAAATGGAATATTGCACAATGACATTAGTAAGGCAAACAGAGATAATACTGCGCGTGTGCCTGTCTGTGTGTGTCTGCAGAGAGAGTTGGGGGAAGGGTGCCTTTGGCACACGAAGCCTGGCTTCATCCTCAGTAACAATGACTGAATGCTGCTAGCCTATTTCCAGAGCTCCAGTCAAGAAGTGTTTCGACATCTGTGCTTAAATTGTCACACAAAACCAAACCACAGATAGGGGAACTCCTCCAGCAAAAGGAGAATGGCACTACAAGTCTCCATTCTGGACAGCCTTTCCTACAAATCTGAAAACATCTTTCTGTGGCCAGACCACTTAGAAAAGGGGTGTCTGTGCAGTCTGGATCAAGCCATTACCATACAACTTCCTAATGGTAAAAAAACAAAAAACAATTAATTGTTGCCCTTTTGAAAGACAGAGAAATGCAGGTGGTAAACATCAGAAACAAGGTCTGTTCTTCTGCATTCTCTTTATACACACATATGTAGTGCCATTTCAGTGTTGAGAGCCAAAGTGCCAGCTCCACTGAGTTTAGCCACTATAATTATCTTTCTTAAATGAGAGTAATTGACAGACATTAAAAATGCTTTTGTCCTGCACAGTCTGCCTTGCTACGTGCTATGAACCACCGTCAGGCAGGATATCAAGGTAAAAATGTACAGTTTTATAACTGATACGTCACAGAACACAGGGAAACATGCAGCAAAGTGGAGCACAGGGAAAAGAAATAACATGTTTGAATGGAGTGAGACTCTCACTGCCAGGAGCCAACAAACTGACAGGTTTGGGAAAGCCATTTCCAGTGATCCATTTGAAATTTGTACCTAAAATTCTAAAAGCATGAATGGAATGTTCCTGTCTTTGAATTTATATTCATCCAAAGCTAACATGCAATACGCACTTTAAAACTGAAACAAAGCACAACTTTAATGTTGTTTGAAAATGTACCCGAATTCCAGTTGCCTCTCATTCCCTCTTCTCACACCTATTGCAAGTAAGGGTTTTCCGTCACTTACACAACACAGTTGGGCCACTGCACATTATATTAAAAATATAGATGTTAGTGCTTCTCATTTTGCCTTTTTCAAACATTCTACCACAAGATGCACACAGGTAGTGGGAGAAGCACCTCAGCTGTGCAGGAGTCTCAGAAAACACAAGAGAATGTACCCTTGCCACTTCTGCAATGGGCAGAGCCTTCTTGCTTTCAGTTCTCCTCATGCTGCTGAGGAGCAGTGTGAATTGAAGGAGAAAGCTGCAGACTGGAAGTGATGCAACAGGAGTTTCTCTTGGACATCACCCACACTCTGCCAACACCATTCTTTTCTAGCCAGAGGTGCAGCAGAGTTTCACCTTTTGAAGAAGAATTTCCAAGTATGAGCGTAGCTTTAGTTTGAAAGCGTCATTTTTACACATTCTCTCAAAAAGTGCCTATGCAAAAAACATCTTTGGAATATAAGAACAACCTTTGGTTAGTGGCTTAAGCATGTGCTCATGATACACAGTAGCCACTCCTGGATGCTGCACAACATCTAACAGTTCTAATGCAAAGAAATGGCAGCGATTCTGTTCTTCACATCAAAAACCCAGATATGATTACCACACTAGACTTACAACACCTGACTGAACTAAAAGTTTGTAAAAGAAGCAGCTACGGAACAGACAAGTGTATTATGCAGAAAGGTAGATGAGTAAGAGAACAAAATTAATGCTTGAATTTAGAGGAGAGATCTAACAGCTAAGATAACTGCAGTGTTATCAGGTAGCCAATATCCTAGTTATCATCCAAAATTTGGAGCTATGAGATTAACTGGACAGTTTGGAACAGTGCTCATTTTGAAGTCACAGCAACTTCCCCCAGCTGCTGGGGCTGCATCTGCCTGCTGCCAGAACGCACTCCATGCTGAACAGCTCTCTTCCTACATAACTCTAATTCACAAAACACAAAATGAACACAAACAACATTTTCCTTTCATTTATTTGTGAGTATGTTTTAGATAAAGGTATTCTGATGGCTTAGGACTCTTTGTTCAGATTGCACAAGCTGTTTGATGTCAGAGTTATTTCAATCCTGAGAAGAGGTATTACAATAGCTAGAAATGATGTATGAATAGGACATAAATGATGATGGTGGAAGGGCTGATTTAATAAATGGAAACTTAAGCTGAAAGCATGAATGAGAAAGCACTAGATTTTCAGCTCTACCAATGGGGAACACAGAGTCAGGGAGAACTGAGGAGAAATGCCAGCCAGTATTTATCCTAGTACTCTGAGAACTGGACATGACATTGGGTAAGTTACTAGAGCTGCCAACTTGCAGACGATACGTAAAGCTGACAACCTAATCATCTGTGGCATTAAAGATCCTGTGGCACTTGTTGTAAAAGACAAGGAATTAGCCACAGTGAACTGGCCTAATTTCAGTCTGCATAATTACATTCTGCACACCTATGATTCACTGACAGTTTCTTGGGGTGGGAAAAGTGTTCTTCCCTTCCTGTGACCATTTTTCTAGCACATCTCAGATACAGATGCAGTTATCTTGCACTTATGTCTGATGTAAAACTGTTAAATTTGCAGCACACTTTGAGATCATTTATTCTAAAAGGCAAGATCATTACTGCAGACATCTCAAAGGACTGCATACTCTATCCTACCTGCTTCGGTAACTAGGCAAAAAAAAGAGAAAATTGAGAATTCGATTTCTGATTCCTCCTGTTTCTTTTCCCTGCCTGTTTCTATACTTTTGAAACATAAGTCATAATGCTGTCTGAACATTTTTTTCGTGGTTTAATAAACATAACATGCTTGCACTTGTTTTGCATTTTAATAGAGATGCAGTGGCAGTAAGACACTTCCACAAATATAAATGCATGCAATTACATAGGTATTTAAGTGCGAACTTTTTGTCAGGCACATACATCAATTAAAATTCTCTTTCGGTTGTTACCAATGGGCTGCAGGGCTCTTTGTCTTCTGGGTGGGCACACACCATCTCTCCAGCTGCAGCTGGTGGGAACTGTTGCTCTGTGGTTGTAGGGGAGCTAGCTCCAACAGAGACTTACTAGTGGTGCCTGAGAACTGCCTGGGGAAGGGGTCACGCTGTCAACCTGACAGCTTTTAATTCTTCCCTTTGTTTTCTTACAGATGGTTTCAATATGAAGGGTCTGATCCTTAATTGTCATATATACCTGATTTCAGAGATAGTTCTGCTTGCATTTATTTGTATTTTCCCTCTTCTACTTTTTAACTACTTCTGTTGTGTTTCACATTCCACCTACAGACAGAAATGTAACCTGACTACATACCAGCTGTGCTAACCCAGCAGAGTATGGCCTCTTCCAACACAACCCAACTGCTCTGCCCCAGTAGAGGGCTATGACAACACTGCACCTTGTGGCTGTGACCACCGGCAGCATCAGTTCTAAGAGCCAGAATGTACAAATATTGCAAACACATGAAGTTTGGTTCAGGATTTTAAAGCCCTGAAGTATTGTGGTGGTCTGTCTAGGGTTTGCGCTTGACCCATTTTAAATACTTTCTGTCTTCCACAGAAGTAGACCCTCATTAACCTGCCCTGAAGTCCTTAAAATTAAATTAAATCTCACTAGGAAAGATTCAAGTAGCAAAGTGGCAGTTTCAGTTTTATGGGATATAGTTATGCAGTGTTAGTATTTCTGAGTTTAGCCCACTACCTCTTCTTCTCTTTTGCCAGACTCAGGGTAACATTTTTATCATTTTTTGTTCAGAAGTAAGTTGCACAACAAGAAGTGATGTTCATTCCAGGGTTTGGCTCAAAGTGCTTTGTAATAAAGACTCTTATTAACTCTGGTAGCTCATCTACAGTGCTCAGCAGAGTTCTGAGGCTAGCATGAGCCACAGTATGAATGTGAAAACTTCAGTATTTCATATCATGGGCAATATTGAATTGGCCTGTGTTTACACTAAGTAACCTAACTTCCTTGTGTGTTTCATACGTTAATACCCATAAATCAGCAGCATGATTTTGTATTCAGCTCTATCATGTTGTTACCCTGACAATCACTGTTAAATATATATAAATTAATATTAAATAAATATTTTGTTATGACCTAAAGAGAAGTTTTCTGCTACGGCCTTCACTACTGTAGGAAGGATGGACACAAGTAACTTAGCTTATATAAGGAGCTGTCAGAGGACATGAGGTAGAACACCAGCTCTGTTCGGGAATCCAGTTGGGTATATTTACTGCTTGCTAGCATTAGTCAGTTATTATGTTACTAAATCCTCTCTAATCATTAACTGAATCTTTTCATAAATATCTTTTTGCAAAATGGATCTTACCTAAAAATTTAATTTCTTGGATGTTTACAGGCTTAAGAAAAGTGATTTTATGACAGAAAATCAGAATGACTTCCTTTCTAAATAACCCCAGTCGGTGCTGTAATTGAGAAGAGCAGGCTATATTTTTCCACACAATAATCTGATATGGGAGTTTCGTTTCTCAAGAGGCTTGCTTGGTCTGCTCTTTATAGACATTCAGTCTCTGTAAATATGCTTTTGGTTTCTTTATCAGTAATAGTATTAGACCTGAATGCTTTCCTATGCAGTATAATGGAATATAAAAGGGCTTTATGTAAAATTTTAGGCAAGGTAGTTTAATAGATTGAAATGAACGTAGATTGAAGGATATTCTTTACAAGCAAACTATCATTTACAGAGATTTCCTTTTATTACTTAGTTCTTATGTTTTTAGAGAAAATGGCATTGTTTACTCTGTTGCTTTTCTTTGTCATTGTTTTCCTTTTCTTCCAGCTTGTACTTTGCTACCAAACCATCTGACTCTCTGTGTTGCCATGGGAAGGACTGTAATGCCATAAATTCAGAGAAGTTACAGGGTCCTTTTTTTCATTTTATTCTTGCACAATCATTAGTGCAGATTAGCTCCTTTCGTAAGGGTGTCCTGGCGCTAGGACTGTAAAATGTTCCATTTTGGAAAACATACAGCAAAAACATTTTGCGTGTTTCACAGAATGGCACCAACTGACACAAGCAAAAATCAGTGCTTCCAGACTTGTAGACACCTGACTGCTGGAGAACTGCTCCAAACTGTGGGCAGTTATCTAACCTGCTTACAGCAGCTAATGGAAGTTCTGGAAAAGTTATAAAAAAAACAACACCAAAACACCTGTACCACAAAAAGTCTGCTGTATGCCTCAGGGGATTTGTAATACAATACAGAGATTTTCATTTTAAATCCACAGCAGGCTGGTGGTGACTGAAGTTTGCTGCCTTCTGAATCTGCAGTGTGCTCTATCTGAAAGCAGCCAGCAGTCTCAGCACAGCTGCTGGTGCCAGCTCTTTCCACCAGACAAGGGAGAGCTTCCTTCCACAGGCACGTTTCCAGCCCCAAAATAATTGTCTCTGGAAAATGACCTCCAGAAGTCACATCCACTGAAGTTAAGAAGGTCCCACTTGAGCACAGGGTAGACAGGATCACACTCTGTATAACACAACCCAAGTCCCCAGCAATGCCAGGAAAGCACATTTACATATTGGAAGAGGTTTCCCTTTAATTGCCAGCCATGTCCCCATGTTAAGGCGGCCACATCCCAACCCCAGGACGGGGATGGTCCCTCTGGATGCAGCTCCAGATCAGCACAAGAGGCACAGTTACATCCTTAGCTGGGAACT
>JAOWBP010004006.1:16721774-16737355 GCA_028571105.1 Tragopan temminckii
CTTGCAGCGAGTATCAGCTAGTCTTACTGTATTTGTCATCCAGCGTTGACAAGGGTAACAACTTAATTGACTAGTAAACAACAGAAAGACGATTCAGAAGATACAGGGAGCAGACGTGCAAAGCTGAGAAAGCCAAGAGCATGGAGTTACTGTCCTGACTGCAACCACGTGTTAATCTCGCTTTTGGCTGATGGCTGTGTGCTGCGCTGCTCTGCTCAGTGTTTTGCATGTTGATTGGCTTGTTATTCACTTCTCCCTCTGTTGGAAGCCAGACTAACCTGTGGGGGAAGTGTTGGAAAACAATTACAGTGTATTGAAATGGCCATACAAGTACAGCATACTGCAATGCTCTACATAATTTATTAGGTGTTACTACATTTGCTGGCACTCACATGACAAAGATTTTAACAAGACCGACAAATATGACAACATCTGCATTTCTGGGAGAACGTGTGCAATGAAAATTTAAAATTAAACCAAAAATGCACTTACTCTGGTGCAAACACTGCAGTTGTGGTCTGCCTGGACTCTCAATGTATCATGTTAACGCAGGATGGCTGCCAGAGCATAATAGAAATGTTTGTTACAGCAGCAATTAATTGCTTACTATTTTTGAAAATTAACATTTAATGTACATTTCCAAGCCAATCCAGTATTACCCTGAATTTTCATGCATCATTTCTTTGTTTCTGTCCCTATTGTGCACGCAAGGTCAATTAACTGGCAAATACAATTATTTTACAAACATAGCAAGCTGCAGCTATTATAAATAACAACTTATTTGCATGTTTCCTTGTTTCTGAAGAGAATGACAATGTTACAGGACTGAAAATCTTTGAAAATATAATACGGGGGACAATAATTTAAGGAAATATTTATTCTGCTTAAGGATATATTCTAGTAAATATGCTATTTCTTACATTAGAATCAGTAAGTAGAAGCCAGTTTGCAGATTCTAGAACTCGCTTCATTTGCATCTTGAAAATGGAAGGGAACCGAAAGCTTTCAAGCTTTATTGTTCAACTCTGTAATTCTGTTGCTCTTTGTAAATGGAAACAGGAAAGAGATATATGTGAATATATCACACGTTTCAGCTTAAATGAGCTTTTCAAATTGTAAATGAATATAATTGTAGTCACCTTCACAGTATTCCTGAAGTTCAAGCTGTGACAGAATTTTGCGAAGGATTTGGGAAAACATGACTCACAAGATTTTAATGCTGGCAGACAAAGACCCCTTTCTGATTCTATTTTTGATTCCCAGGGTCTCTTTAGATAAAGAAGATATTCAGCACTGAGGGACAATAGAGAACAGCTGTAAGGATGATTTCTTTCAAAAGGAGAAATCAAAGGGCAGCACTTCCAATGTGCAGTATATATGGCAATCCCTTTGTCTGAAGATTGAATAACTGGTTGGTACTAGCATGCTGCGCTGAAACTGCACGGCTATAGAGGTTTTCCTAGACATATTTCTTGATGACAACTGCATGCTGTTGGATTTGTTTCAGTGACTGTGAGCCATGCATATTGTGTTCCATTTGCTACTTCACAAGAAAAAAAATATTTAGTGAGCTTATGGCCAGCAGAACAACTCCTTGAGGCTGACTGGGGCACAAGGGGCGATTTGTATTCAGACATGCTGACTTCCAGGCACTTTGAAAAAGCTATGGTGGGTGAATTGGAGATTTATCCCCCAGCACAATTAATGTATTGGGGTGCTCCTACTGAGACCTACCAACGGGAGCTGACAGCTGCATACAAGGCACTGGAAACACTTTAAAGCTTGCTGTAAAGAAAATAGAGCAGTCTACGCCTGGCAGGGAGGAAAATCGATGACTCGGCACTTGGCAGTGGTGACCAGCAGGATGCTTCTGATGAGTGCTGAGTCATTGATTTCCCTCCCTGATAAGCAGCAGCTGCTCCATTCACATTGCAGAAAGCCTTCTTGCCAGGACTAACTGTGTCAGCAGGCTTTATTGTCGTTAAAGCAAGAGGTATTAGATGACAAGACATCCAATTTATGTATTTTTGGTCTTGATATCTCTACTTACACTTTCAAAGTTGCTTCTCAGCTAGCACACCTAAGAGGACACACACATCAAGCATGACATTCAATAGCACAGGCAGCTTCACAGGCACAAGTGATATTTGTGTGATGGATATGTGAATGCAGCCCAAGCTTTCACTTCCTTTCCTTACTGGGATGCACACATTTCATGCACTCAGAGATCAGTCAAACAGAGGTTAGGATACCTTCTGAGAAAGCAGACTACAAGTCAGCAGAGTGCTTAAGGTAGGAACACTTCCATGTTTAAAGTTAGAGCTGTAAATATTTGGGTGGACTGAGCTCTTCTTACATGTTATGTCTTCAGTGTATGCTATGTTGTAATATGGGATAGCTGAAAAGTGAAGCGTAATTGTAGTTTATCATTTTATGAAAATAAAAAGGCAGCAGGTAAAACAGGTGAGACTGCACTGGATGACTGCAATAAAAGCGCAGTTGGAGCAGGTTATTACAAATCTCAGAATTTTTATGAGTATGTATTTATTTCTCAACATGTTCTGTCGTTTATTACATTGTTTATATTACTGTCATTATTACTTAACAAGCTAATATTTTTGTATGTCTGTTTGAACTGATCTTTCAGGATGTAGTTTACAGGAGTCAAAAGAAAAGAAGGGGCTGTCAGGAGATAAAAGCTATCTCTGCATATTAAAACGGACTGAAGCATGCTATTTATAGTCAGACACATCACTGTTGGTCACAGAGCTGAGTTCCTTCATTTTGGGTTCCCTACATCACCAAGTATACATGACTCTGCCCCAGAGCTCCTCACAGCATAGACCACAGCTCAGGCTTCCTTGCTGGAGCAGCCACACCAACCATTTTCTCTCAACTCTGCAGTCTTTGTCGTAACCAATAAGCCGCTTTTTCCTGGTTAGTGCAGCCGCACAAGGGCTCCCCTCCTTCAGCAGGCACAAGCCCACTTCTAGTCATTTGCTTTTCATTGTGGCATCATCTTCTGGCTCCAGTGAGCCCTTGCTACAGTTATGCCAACTCACTGTTTTTGTTGGCGTAGGTTGTGCTGTGTACATCAGGTACATACAACATCCACTCAGGTTTTAGTGCTTGTGAGTGCATGAACTCTGGAACTGAAGATAAAATCACTGCCAGCATCTTTCCTTTGCCTTATCTCCCTACATTTCTGACAGCCCTCCTCCATTCTCCTCTGCCAAGGGGCAGCTGAGGAGGCTCCTCCTTGCACTTACAGTTGCATTAGCAGATAAGCTTTCAAGGATAACTGCTGCTCCTTGGGGAGGGCGGTAACGAGAGCAGGAAAGAGTGCCCTCATTCTTTTATTCCTTTGCACATCTGGGGTCTGAAGTATCTGAGGCTGTGCTAAAAAACTGCTAACTTAAGAAACAAGTCTTTGAAATCCGATTGTCAGCTATAGTGCAGTTAATGAGCCATGTAACATCTTAAATCACACACATATCACTTTCTTCAAAGTTGTTGACCAAGGGTATAAAGAGTACAAAAGAGAAATAGTAAGTGAACTCCAAAGTATGACGTGACCCCTGTCCTGAGCCTGGGTTTCCTTGGCATAATTCACGTGAACTGAAAAGAATCTCATAAACGAACAGTTGAAACTGATGTGTTCTTAAAATTCTCTATTTAATTTTCCAATTGTTTTAGTAAAATATTAACTTTGCAAAGTGCAGACAAGGTTCTGCTACTGACTTATGCTAAGGTTACATCTCAAGTGCTGTGGAGTAAAAGAGAGATCAAATGAAAAACAAAACGACTACAACAGATACTAGATAATACTGTCATCAACTAGAAGCTAAGGAATGTGGTAATCATTATAGAATTCAGAGAGAATTGAGTGTTTAGTGTAAAATATTTAAAGTTCCTGTTAAACTGATCAAGTAGGGGGGGAATATGCTACTCATAAATAATGAATGTTCAATACAAATGTTGCAGTTTGGGATGCAGTCCAATTTTTGGATAAAAAAGAAGTTCCATTAAAGAGTGTTCCAATGAACAAGATCCTGCTGTATTTAGATCATATCTGTCTAATAAAATTAAGGATTTAGTCATAATTAATGGAGATTCAGGCATTTACCTAATTAAAATGAACTAGGTAGAAATAATTGATTATACATTTCTGTTATGAATGAAAACAAACATAAAAACTAGTGTTCTTCCAAAGATAATGTATAACTTTAACGCTTTGATGATAGAAATCTCCCATTATCAGAATGTAAGATCATTACTGATTGGAAAAAATGTAAATGATTACAATTAGTAAGTCAGATCATCTAAAACAGCGTATGAGTTGATAGAGCTATGACAACTTACAGTATCTGAGAATGTTCTTTTTATCTCCAACCAATGAGAAACACAGAAGCAACATTCCTGAAGAGGAATACTTCCTTCAAGCCGCTATCAAACACAATCTTTTTCAGATGGAAAAAGACAACATATGACAACACTGCAATGACTGTCACCATAACTGGTACAAAGAAAGCCTCAGTGTATGTAAAATAACAATCTTTATATGAACTTAATGATGATGTGATGTTCTGAGAGAGGTGTTAAAGTTTTTCTTAAGCTCTAAAGTCAGAAAAAAATCCTTGAAAACAGTCTTTATTACAAGACTGTCAATATTTCTTGGGCTTTTTATACAAGTAGTATTAGAAAGCTTTCTCTTTTTTGGTGTGATGATGGAAAGTACCGCTGTGATGCATCTCTTCCAGCATTCCAGCTTCAACAGAGAACTGAGTGCAAGATGTTGCTTGCTTAGATCACACAACCGTAGGGGCTGGAAGGGAACTCTGGAGATCCCCCAGTCCAACCCCCAGCTGCAGCAGGCTTCCTACTGCAGGTTGCACAGGAAAGCAACAGAGAGGGTTTCGAATGTCTCCAGAGAAGGAAATCCCACAGCCTCCCTGATGTTCATAAAGACCTGCAGTACCATGGGTATGACTACATGGTTAAAACAAAAACAAAAGGAATGCATGACTCTAGCATTTCGCAAGCCTCCTTTAATGCTTACTTTGAATTTGGGGGAGGAGATTTGGGTTATTTTACTCCCATTGGTGCAAGAGAGAACTTTTGCATTCAGCAGTGGTCAAACTGCAAAATCAGAATGGGAAAAATTTGTTCATAACATTTCTAGGATCCCAGTTCTTCTGGTATGTCAAACAAGATGCTCTGTTGCATACAAGAGTTCTGAAACAAAAATATTATCTCTATTGCTGTACCTCTGTTACAGTATCTTCATTTATAAGCAGAAGCAGCAGAATGGAAACTAGAAAAATAAATATGAACCACAGGGAGCATACCAACCTGCTTCTAGACAGTAACATTTGGAGTTGTCATACCGTATTGTATGTAACCTTTCTATTACATCCCTGAAAATAAAAGCTAAATATTCAAGAACAACACTTAGTAGCATGCCTTTTGGACACAGAAGATGTTCTTAGCTTATATTCCACTAGCTTTCAAATGCTCAGAGAAACAGCTGTTCAATTTTATGTCATATCACTACACTATTCTTACTGCAAAAGACAGAGACCTTGCATAATCAACATAATTTCCTGGTGTGTGTTCCTATTGCATCCATTCTCACACTGCTAATGGCAACTGCTGCATTAGCAGCACTTCTGTTTTACCAAATATGCTGAAGATTATGTTCTAGAATAGACTTTCACAGACAAATCTTCATGAATACGGCAGGCCAGAGCTGTCAGGTACCTTCTTTCTTGAAGACATAATTTTATTTGTGCTAAAGATATCTGGTCAATATTTATTAAAGCTTGTAGATTGGTTTGATGATGCAGAGCAAGAAATATAGCTGATGTAAACTGGTATGGCTATAACATATTCATCAGAGAGATGCTAGATTAACATCAGCACAAAATCTCTCCCTGAAAACTACAGTATAGCAGCACACTAAGTACGTACGTACCTTTCAGGAACTGATTTGAACTTGGAATCTTCATTTTCTCTAGATGTAGCCTGGGAATTCTCTGGCCCTTAAGCAAAGCTATTTGAAGCTAATGTCCTAGTGCAGATAAGAACTGAATTTAACTCAATGTGCATTCACTTGATACGTTCCATCCTGTAAAACCACCTCTCCCCACCCAGCAAGACAAATATCTAGGGCAGACAGTACAGAGTACTATTGCATTTTCTCTCCTTTTTTAAAGCCTTCTCCTTCAGGTGTGTGCATGCACATATTTCTACCCCCACCCCTCCTCCTTCATCTCATGTCTCTGTGGGCACCAGAAGTGCTTTTCAGAAGTGAAGGCAGCAGTATAAAATTGACTACCATTCTAGTCAATTTGCTTCAATAGCCATTCCATGTGTAAAGCACTTTATACAGAAGGAAGCTTTATAGACACTATGAACAAAAAAATCCTTTTTTTTTTTTTTAAATTATTATTATTATTATTATTATTATTATTATTTTTTACAGCTAAGTGGCTCCTGTGAAATCAGAAAGGTTTCAAGAATTCATGTGAGGAAGAAATTTGTCAGGGAACATATAAAATAAAACAGAAACAAAAAAAAAGCCTATTAAGCTCTTGCAATCTGTTTCCCCTTGTTTTTCTTATTAGCACAGGAAACACTCTCAGGAGGAAAATCATTCGTTCTAGAGAAGAAAGTCTTAGCCTAGGAACAAAAGGCAGATTGTACACAGGCACTTCTCACTGCCTCCTACTGTCTGATACCAAACTATAGTGTTATTTTAAAATGAGAAAGCCAAGGGCAAAAAAATTACATGGCTGCAACAAGCTGAAGTGTCCTATGTTTGATATATTTGCTATACCATCCACAGATAAGTAGGATTCGTTTTGGTCTTCTAGTGTTTATTTTTTATGGTCTTATATAATTTATGCCTAACCCGTAACTTAAATCAGTGCTGTGCCTTTAAACTTTAAGGATGACTGGGAGAAGGAAGTTGGTTCTACTTGGTTTGCTGAAGACCAGTCTTAAGGACAAACTTACTTGGTTTCGTTTAGATGTTCCCTGCAAAGATGCATCTGCTGCTTGTGTAGGGAAATCCAGCAGCCTCCCATGCAGCCCAGATGACATCAGGCTGATACAAGAAACAAATCTTTGTAAGATGCAGGAGATTTATCAGTGCATACAGAGGCACACAAAGGCTGTGAGGCTACCACTTAAAACAATTCAGACAATGGAAGATTTTGATTAATTTCTAGTATCAGAGGGTTTATCTGGCTTTTAGATATTATCCATGCTAATTCCCCTCTTGTTTGCATACTGGTAAGAAATACCTGTATTTCCATGTTGATTTCAATAGTCCTTTCCATAAGATGACAGATTTTAGACCTCGGAATCCTGTAGCCTTGGAAGAATATTTAGGTAAGGTTATATTAAGAAAAAAAAAATCTACCCTGTGTATATATGCTGTGTGTGTATATATATATATCTGTATTTGTTTTTACTGGAATGAGAGAACTAAAATGTCACCTTGGGACTACCTCTCTGTGACCGTGCAGCTTGCCAGGACCCCAGGAAATTACTATCTGGGATGCTCACCGAGGGAACTAGCAAAATACAGCCAAGTGCTAAGATACTCGTGTAATACCTAGGCAAGATGTAAAGGGGGGATCTGCATTGTTGTGCAATGTGTAATGTGCCATCCAGAGAGAACCCACACACTTCGGAAAATGCAGAGTGGAGGTTCTTGCATCTCAAGGAAATGGTTGGGGCCCTGGGAAACTCTGAATGCTGACTAGAAGCTACTAGTCAAAGTCAGGCCCAGGATAAGAAGGGGAATGAGGCTACTGCTGAGATTCCCAAAGCCTCTCAATATCTTTAGTAATAGATCAGAGAATATTACAAAATATGAGAAGAGGGAACTTCAGTCTTGTCCCTACACCCCCAGACATGACGATGAGACCCTTCTAATTCCCAATAAGCATTTTTCTAACCTCAACTTAAAGGAAAAATTGAAAGGTTCAACAGAAATCTGTGGCTAACTGTCTGCGTTGTTCAAAAAACTCCTGCCTAAAGCCTGCTCCAACTTTTTTGCTGTACTTTAATCACTTATTTTCTGTCCTGTCCACAAGATTACTTCCTGGGGATTTGCATCAGATTTTTATGTATTTGAAGGCAGCTATTGTGTTTCTTTTCAGGTTTTTTTTTGTTTTTTTTTGTTTTAATAACCTAGTCTAAACAACCACAAACCTAGTAATCTTTTCTTATATGTCAGTATGCTGCTCTGTTCTGGTCTCCTGTAAAGTGTGAGACTCAAAAATGGACTTAGCTGAGGCCATTCCAGGGCCGTGAAAATGAAGAATGCTTTAAGCATTTTGCAGACTATGCTCCTATCTGTACATCTCAGAATGACATTTCCCCCTTTTTTTACCATAGCACAGCATCGCCCATTCATCTTCAAACTGTAATCAACTTCAACCCTGGGTTCCTTTCCCACATGATAGTAAATTGGTCGGGTGTTTCTCACATATTTGATGCTATAAATGATTCTTCTTGTCTAAGCGCAGAAACTGGACTTGTCTTTAATTACTCCTTGCTTTTTTTTTCATACTATCTCTCTAATTCGTCAAGATTCCTTGGAATTCTAATCATGTTCTCCTCCATTGTTGGAGCCTCCAAAGCTTTGTGGCATCTTCAAATATAATAAACACACTATTCATTCTAACATTGAATTCACTAATGGAAAGACTGTTAAAGCATCAGGACAGATCCTCGCGGAACCGTGTTTGGTATATCCTTCCATATTTACAGTAAACCACTGGTAACTGTTCTTTCACTTGGATTTTCCAAATTATTTTGCAAACACTCCATAGCAGCTTTTTCTAGATCCCGTTTTTCCAGGTTGTTTAAGACACTGTTATATAAAGTAACAATGTTTAAAAGCACCTGTGAAGTTAGAAACTATATCTTCAAGCGAAATGGTATACAAAGACTTCTCCTGAGCACCTCTTCCAGTACCTTCACGCTCTCAAAGAGCACAGCTCCCCAGGTAGTTTGACACCCATGGAATATCATCTCACCACTGCCCCTGGCTTTCTTCCAGCTTAGAGCATGCAAGGAAAACACAGAGTTGATACAGGAATTCATGGAGTTTGGACTTTTACTGAGTCTTGAGATCAATAAGTTACGGGGATATGCCACCTCTGAGCTTACTCCTCCATATCCTGGAAAAATCTCCTTTTATTTGGAGATCCCTCTTCCCACCTTGTAATTGCAGAGGGATTCTGCAGGCATGTGCAACAAAAATTATTGCCTCCCAACTAGTTCATTCAATCTAGCCAGTTCCATCAGCTTTAACTCTTTCACCTCCATCAGTGCTTGAGAAAGGGAGTATCCAGACCCATACCTTGTGTGCTAGCTTGTCTTAGCTGGGGATCAAAGGCAGGAATGTTGGCCTGAATTTCCTCAGTAAAGTGCATTACATTAGACTCTTATCGTTACTTTGATGTTAGTTTTTGTGGTTTAATTACATACTGCAAAGAATTCTTAGGTAAGCCAGAAAGAGGTATCCTTATGACTCAACCATCCACTTTTTGGCCAGTTAACTATAGATTTAATTAACATCCTAGGCATCAGTTCTGCAGGTCTACCTACCTCAGGCAAATCTCCCATCAAAGTGAATGGGAGCTACCAGCTGTGAAGGGTTGAGCACAGAGTCAATAGTACAGCTCTACAAGTTTGGGCAAACAGTCAATAGCTATGAATTTTTAAAAAATGCTGTTAAAGCGTTCTGAGATTAAAATATTCTTTTTTTGTTTAAAGATATTTGTACTCTCTTTATCTGATACATTTGAGAGCCATTTGTAAGCAGGATATTGGTGAAAACATTAAGAAAGGTCAGTTTCATTCAACCTTATTGTTTGTATACCTTCCTCTATGTTGGGAGATTTGAGCATCTTAGAGGAATCTGGTAAATATACACATATGCATACAGTGTATATGTACCACATCAACTGCACAGAAAAAGTTACTCCTCCCAATGTAGATAACTGTGTATTTAAAGCTCCAGATTGAAAGATACATTCTGGTCAATGTCCAGAGGTAGCAATTGTGAATGTTTTAATGTTTGACAGTAGGCTAACCCACTGAAGCCAGTGAAGATTCTGCTGTTAACTTAGTAAAAAATATATGTATAAATAGGCTATGCTTTCAAAACGCTTTCATTTGCTTCCAAAACACTGTCCTAGAGGTTTTGAATTCTGGCATTAAATGGATATGCTTGGAAAGCAATAGCAATAGATGTTCTGCATTCAATTTGATGGGACACAATCATTTGGATCTTTTACAACACTGGTTTTTAAAAGAAAGTATTATGATTCCAGGAAGTCCACAATACTATCAAAGATTTTGGAAATCACTGGGGATTTGGAGGAGCTGAATCCTGTGCTAACCTTTTCCTCTCTAGGGACAATCTCATGTTGCTGCTACCAAAGATGCAGCTTCCACAGTGGTACCGTGTCCCTTCTTTAACTCTGCTCACCTCAAAACCAGATCAAGCCTCCACAGACTTGCAGACCCCCCTGCCAGCTGTGCCTCCCTCCAAGCTGTCTGGATGACAGGGTGGAGCAGTAAGTTTCAGCTTTCTGCATGTCATCCACCAGTAGTGCATACGTAGGACTGAGTGTTTCTTTTTTGAAGCCATTGGAGTCAGACTGCGTACCCTGCCATACCCAGAAACATCATTTAGATTGATAGAAATCAACGTGCTTTGCCAAAAATGCAATCAGCTTACTTACTCCAACCACAATGGCCACAAGAAGTAGCAATAAACTGTTTGCTTGGTTCAGGGGAGAGTTTCTGCAGAAATAAAAGATGCTGCTTCATTTTCTGGAACAACAGATAGAAAAGATTTTCCCTGCTTAGATTATCAAAAAAATAAATTAAATTTTGAGTCTAAATTTTTCTTTGCATTGTGTTTAATTTTTGAGGAGGTGGTTGATGGGGAAGATCTTAAAGATCTAGCTCTCTGTAAAGGTTTTCAGTCTAATGCTTTAAGCACTGAACTGTGCTGGGCAGAAATCTATCTTGTACTTGTCACATCTATATTAAATTATCAACTTTTTTCATTTTACAAGAGAAGACGTGAGCAGAACATTACTCAACTGTCAGGACACAGGACTGTGCTGCTGAGCAGAGTACAAGTGAATATATTCTACGAAGCTGCAAATCTAGCACAAAGGTACTAGCGGAGGGATTTGTGTCACCAGTTTTACCTACTGTGCTTCTTGGAAGGCAGTTCTCAGTAGGTTTTGTTGTCAATGCTGTGATAATATTTAAACTGATCAACAACCCCTTCTCCTGAATTTGGTGTTAAAAATAAGGCATGGGAAAATATTTTTAGCTATACCTAATAACAAACTGACCAACATAAAGACACTATGATGACTTGTGCAGATGGTCTGTACCTTGCTATTTTAAGATTGGTAAAAAGCAGTTCTTGTAACTCATTTTTTAGTACATCTTGCAGGTATTCTGGCTTATCTCTTCAAAATATAGTCGGTTATAAGAGAATTAAGACACATTCTGAAAATGTTACAGATATCCTACTCATTCTTCCCTAGATTATCAGTGAGAAATTGAGAGAAGCCCACAGAACCTCCTGATATTTTTCCAGTTTTGTCTTGCAAGCAGACCTGGCCAGCATTAGACTTTGCTGCCATCCATTTTCCCACTTAAAGGAATAAAAATGCAAAAGAATATCTTATATTCCTTTTAATTCTGAAAGCACTAGTGTTACTAGCCTCCTGGGCTCAAACAAGCAAGAAAGCCAGGCTTGAATGCCTGTGCTGTGACAATGGTGGCTGACTGGTAGGGGATATGCTCGGGGATGGAAAAATGGTGGATCAAGGAAAAATGAATGTGGAAACTAAGTCAATTTCTGTGCCTACCTTTTCCTTCCAAAATACTTGCATGTCCTGAGCTTCTTGCTGCATCTTCCTGTCAGGTAAGTAGTCTCTACATATAAAGAGAAGTTGAATGAAAGCTTTTTTGCATGGGAAAGCTATTGTACAGCAAAGGCAGGATGTAATATTACAGCATGTTAGTAACTTTGCAGTATGTAGATGTACTCTGTACACTGTAAAGTAACCTCCCCTTGTGCTTACTTCCCACTGAGAACACCAATATGAGATGATGATATTATTCTGCTACTGCTGATTACACCACATGGTGAGTTTATCACACAGAATAGTGCCAGGACACAAGCAGAAGAGTAAAATAAGAGAAAAAGCAAAACTAATTCCACTAAATAAGCAATTAGAAAGTAAAAATACCTACCCTGAGACATTTCACATAAAAATACGGGCAGTTCAGCTCTCAGGTATTCCCACCCCAGTGCATCATGGTGCACAAAGGGCTGGATGTTAATTGCTTGCCAAAAACATGCTTAATCTAGAAGCTGCAGACTCTGTCACCAAAAGTGCAAGAGATGCACACAATGCATTCTCCCAGCTCATTTTCAATGGGGGAAAACACCAGACCAGTTGCCAAAACAAGAGCAATCTCATGTCATCAGAAAGCGCTTCGCTTGGGCTGTGTCACTGCTCCCTTTCATTTCCCCCTCACAAAACCCTTTCAGCAGTTGTGCTTCATGCAGCATTTGGTTACACACGAGTCTGCTCAGCTCTTGTTTGATCTTATTTGTTTACCTTTGTCATGTTATAAGCGCTAAATCTATTTTCCAGCTTATGACAAGGGCTTTCATTACTTTTTCTTTCCCTTCTAGTATTCTAAGCATCTTAAATGCTGGCCACAGAAATGCTACTGTTTCCTAGTTTCTGTTTTCTCATTTGACAGCAATATTATACACAAGTTGAGTTTCAAAATCCACTGGGCTTTTCCAGTTACTTACTGATGTGCTGAATACAGGGACAAGCTTATTTGATTTTATATTTAATTTTAATATTAATTTTTATCTTATTTGGACTACTCTGGGGAAGTAAAAAGTTAAAGTGGCAATACTAATATGAACCCTGCAGAGCAGCATCCCTCGTGGATGCCTTTCACTGTCCATTTGTCACCTAGCTGTATGTAAAGATGGAAGAGCAGTGTTCTGCCTTAAAATAACGAGAAATCCACCAGAACTTACCAGAAGTTTGTTTCATGAAAGGCACATTTTTTTTGCAGTGCTGAACATCCCACACTACTAATCATTTTGTAAAGAGAGTTAAAGACATTCTGCTCAGCAGGAAAAGGACTGACCCTTGTATTTCTTGTAAGCATAAATATATATTTTACAAAAATAATTTATAAGGCAGACCTAATATCTCTTTGCACCTCTTGTGTTTACTGGAGTCACCAAATAGGATGTAATTGGTCCTCGTACCTTGGAATGTCCTTAATGAACACCTATGCTCATTTACAGCATGACTGCTTAACTGCTAATACTCAGCACTCCAGTGAAAACAGAAACTTAATATATTTCAGAGTATGTTTCCACATATTTGTGCATTCCAAATTACTTTTCAGAGGCACATGGTTCTCATCAGGCACCGACTGATTTCTGGGACAGCAGGATCCAGCTCCAAGACACCCCATGGTTTGCTGCTCTGAAGCAGAACACTCTCTCAAGAACTTTTCCCTGACACTTGTGAGTTCGGATCTTTCTAGTCCCTTATACTACAGTCTGGTAGAGCCACCAAAAAGCAAGAATGCTCTGGATGCTTCACAGTTAGCCCTCTGCCCAGGAATGGTTTTCTTAGCTTCAGCAGCTCTGTCCCAGCTGCTAGAACACGAAGTGCTGGTATGAGCTTCATCAGCATGAAGTGCAGCACTAAAGCTCTATAGACTCCTGTGACGTCCGTCCTCACTGCCTGCCTATTTCCAGAACTTGCCCTCATGCCTTTCTTTACATTTAATCTGCCTTTTTTACTATTACTTTCAGTTTGGTACATCAAAATAAATGCTGTGCCCCTACACAAGCGAGGTAAGCAGTAAGAACAAGACAGTTGCTTATATTAGGAAGAAAATGAAAAACTAAAAGTAGAGATAACACTGTTAACTAAAGGATTTGATAAAACACAGTGATCTCCCTAAAAGAACCTCACCATACACTGATTCTTTAATTCTCTTTGAGAAAAATAAAACTCACAGTTGACAAAAATTAGATAACATGATACAGCCCATCTACAAGTGATTTACCCTTTGAATTCTGCCCTCTTGGCAGTTTTACTTGTGGTTTTAAAATCATATACTTTCTTAGGCCCCTGAACTGGTTTTGGAAAAGGACTGTACTTTTACTCCTCATTTACGTCTTACACACCTACTTATTTACCTGGTAAAGAACAGAAAGGTTTCACATAGTTAGAGAAATCCGATAACATTCTGATTAGGAACTTCACCTGAAGTTGAGAATAGACCAAAAGAAACACTGTGAAGGCCAAGCTTCCCAAGAGGAGAAAAGTATTTTTTAATCTGTAAACCTCCAGAAACTGGAAACCATAGGCTGAGAAGGCCAGAGAGGCATGGTGTGGTGGACAGAGAGGGTTGGGGAGGAGAGGAGGAGAGGGATTTGGCACACCCGTGCCTACAAGCACCTGTAAGTACTGAGCACATCCACTTCTTGTGCTAAACCAAACAGGGGTTGTACTTAAAGCCCCTCCTCAAAGCGTGTTGATTTTGTTGTTTATGTTTGTGACTGTACAGCTGAAACAAGTCCATCAGCTGAAGGATGGGAAAAAAGAGACAATGGACCTCCTTAAGTGTCCTGCCACGCTAATACCAGTCCTAGAAATGAAGGGAAGGTGTTCTGAAAGGTCCCACTGTAATAATGGTGTCAGATAGAAAACCTGTGCCAGAAGCATGGCAGGCTGGTGACTGGAGCCTACCCAGGGATGTTGGGCAGGTTCACAGGCATGCAGTCGGTGTATCTGCAGATCCAGTTACAAGCTCATAAATGTTGAACTTTAGGAATGTTACCAGAGCTGTGAAACCGACCTTACCAGTAGTGCTGCGTGGGTACATACACACCAAACAACTGTCCAGACGTGGGCTATTAGCAGCACTTCCAAAGAGATGCTTGGTGTCACCGGGATGAACTGGTTAATTCAAGCACCTCCACACTCCTCTGGTTACAAATCTTTCATGAAGTTCAAATCCCACAGCAAAGTATGGATCTGAGCAAACCCAGATTGTCAGGCAGTTCTAGAATGTTTGAACTATGATCTAAATTAATTGGTTTTACATTACAAGTTGCACAATTACTTCATAATATGTAATCATCAGGCATCCATGTGATTTGCTTGACAAAACTGATAATTTTCCAGCACAGAAAGAAAACCAAGAAAACATCAATTTTGGAAATGAACATCAACGAGCCACTGCAGCACTCAGTCTGCCTGCACGGCATCCTGCCTGCACAGCTCCCCCACCTGCACAGCTCTGTATCTACATAACTCCATACCTGCACAGCTCCCCCACCTGCACAGCTCTGTATCTACATAACTCCATACCTGCACAGCTCCCCACCTGCAGAGCGCTATGCCTGCACAGCTCCGCCACCTTCAAAGATCTCTTTACCTGCTCAGCTCCCTACCTGCACAGCACCACAC
>JAOWBP010004006.1:16737455-16755559 GCA_028571105.1 Tragopan temminckii
GCACGGCATCCTGCCTGCACAGCTCCCCCACCTGCACAGCTCTGTATCTACATAACTCCATACCTGCACAGCTCCCCACCTGCACAGCTCTGCATCTACATAACTCCATACCTGCACAGCTCTGTATCTAAATAACTCCATACCTGCACAGCTCCCCACCTGCACAGCGCTATGCCTGCACAGCTCCGCCACCTTCAAAGATCTCTTTACCTGCTCAGCTCCCTACCTGCACAGCACCACACGTGTTCTCTGTGCAGTTTCCACACATGGAGCTCGTAGCCAAATCTACCGCAGTCTGGATGCAGGCTCAGCCAAATTCAGCCCCAAACAACTTCATGAATAGAGTCATAGGTAATGCTTGTGCACAGCACGGCTGGTTTCGAGATGTTTGATACTGAAATTCCACATATGCCCTTCATTCTGAAATAATTAGTGATCATAATTTTGTCCCAGGCTGTGCACTCTCTCCTCAGACCCCACACAGAACCCATGCCTACACCATCTGCAAATGCATTTGAACAAGGAAGTTTTGGTCACCTGCCAGAAAGAGGAGATTCAGCAGAAAAAAAAAGACATTTACTCAAAGAGGATGAAAATTTGCCTGGTAGCAAAAATAAGCCTAACCTCACCATCACACTGTGAATTGGTGTTGTAATGCATGTGGGTTGTTTGCCAGCTCTGACACCAAGTGAGCAGCCTGCTGTTTGTGTGTGCAGGACAGCATCTCTGCCAAAAACAAAAGGAGCTTCGAAAATACCAAGTCAAGTTGTCCAGGAGTGCATCTCCCCATTTTTATTTTTTTGGTGAGAAGAATAAATGGTTTAGATAATTAGAAAAATAGCTTTAAGAGACTCTGTCCTGGAAATTGCTGAGAGAAAGCTAAATTTCATTTATTTTATTGCTATCTATGATTGTTTCACCCGACTTTAATTGCTCCTATGTATCTGCAGCAGTACTGACTGGTGAATGTCTCCTACATAGGCTATATATATTTTTTCCAGAGAAGGGAAACAGAAGCCTAAAGCTATGATTTTGTCTTCATGTCTGTGTGCAGCATATCTCAAGGACAGAGCACTGGACTGTAAACAAAAGGGACAGCTGTAAGGTCATGAACATTCCTGGAAGCCTGCTATTCACAAATACAATGCAGAAAGAATATGGAAATCGGACAGAGTTTCAGCAATATTCATTCTGTGCTGTTTTACATCTTTCTAAGAACTCAAGCTATTTCAGATTCTATTAGATCTTTTGTGTTGTATCATTTAATGTATTACAAAGCAGCTTTAGCTAACAGGGAAGAGGTGGGGGAGAAGCACAAATCTCACGGCACCGCATAATGCAACCTTCTTGAGTCAAAATGTTTTTGTCGTTATTGGAACAAAACAAAACAACCCTATCTAAAAGAGGAGTTTCAGGGCTAACGATAAAGCACCACATGGAGACTGCTGAGAAGTTATGAACGGGAAAGAGAGAAGAAACATCACCTGTTTGTTTTCTAGGATTTTAGCCATACAGTCTTCAGTTCTGCTTCTAGACTGCCTTTACACTGACCCGCTCATTCTCTAAATAACTAAATATAAATCACTCTGCACAGCCTAGTATTAACAAGGTTCCATGATTTTGGAAAAGGGCAGAAGCTCTGTGCATTTTTTTTTCCTACAGGATAATATTTTCAAGACATGTTTTCCCTGCGCATTGTGCTTACACAGACTTTCTGGTGGTGCTCCAGTAAAAAAATGTCTGCATGTGCAGTTCTAAAAAGTCTTTCAGAGATGTAAATCATTAAAGACATGGGGACTCAAAACCATGTAGACACAGTGAAAAGCAAAATCTCTGTTGGCTGCTGTTCATGACTGAGTTGTGTTGCTTGCTCCTTACCCTCATTAAAGTCTGCACAGGAAAATCATTCTCTGTGGTCCCTTTTCTGTATCAGGTGTTCAGCATTCTTCTCCATCCCTTTTGGAACTCTGTTAATATACCAAAGCACAGAGGCAATGCAAATGGATCTACTTGCAAAACAGCTCCTGTTTTATTTGCTTACTGTGCTAAGGATCGTTGCCACAGAGGACTTGGATTTGCCATGGAGAGCTGCCTTCATGTCCTGCCCAGCACAGTGCTGCAATGGAGCAGAGGTCTCCTTCTCTCAAACTCACTCCTAAAACAGTGCCTCAGAATGGCACTAACAGCACTGCTGTGGCATGGGAAAGCTGTCGGTATTTATTCCAATCATAATCCTGGCAATAATAATGTAGTTAATAAAGTCACCTGAATTCTTCACTAGAATTCTTCATTTTCCATGTTCGGTTTTGAAGTGCTCCCGTGCACTTTGCAAGAGTTGCTGTCTGTGGAAGATCACGATCCCAGTAGATCCCAGGAATCCTGTGCTGTACGTATTGATCGGCATTTGGAAATATTCTTACGATCGTTAGATGAAAGCAATTAAAAAGTTATAAATATCTAAAAAGAGCTGGGATGTATTGGCAAGCAATGGCTCTTAAAATTCACACGTTTTCTTGTTGAGTCAATAGAAAAGGATTTTCTCTGCTGATACACACTGCTGCTGAATTTGATGCAAAATCTGGAATGCATTATGCCTACATTTGCTTACATTTTTTATATCACAAAGATAGCTAAATAGACAGTGTGGTTTATTTATTTATAATTGCATGGCTTTGATGTTTCTGATGCCTAGGAGATCCTAAATCCAGCTAGTTTCTTTCCACTGAAAGGACTCAGCAGCTGTGTGCTGATGCATGTACCTGAGCAGCATGGAGCTGGGGCTGCCACCACTCACCTGCTGCATGCACAGAGTTGGTCAGTCTTCTGGTCAAAATGTATACTACAAGCACTCGCTGAAACTCCCTTACGCTAAAATTCTCTCATGCTACAGCTGTGGCATTTCCACTTGCTTCAGCCGAGCAATTCCAGTTTGCAACTACGGAAGAACTGGACCCTTTTTAGGACTAGTGGGATGAGAGGGAATAGCCTCAAGTTGTGCCAGTGGAACTTCAGGTTCGATATTAGGACAAATTTATTCTCAGAAAGAGTGGTCAGGTGCTGGAGCTGTCTGCCCAGGGAGCAGGGGAGTCACCATCACTGGAGGTGCCCAAGAAACGTATAGATGTTGTACTGAGGGACATGGTTTAGTGGGAAATATTGATAGGAAGTGGACGTTTGGACTGGATGATGTTGGATGATGTTGGATGATGTTCCAAGTGATTCTATGATTGTAAAATTTCTAATGAAATTCACATCAATACTGGGATTATGAAGTGCTGTATCACTGTGTGGGCTGTCGGAGGAACAAAAGGGGTTTCTGTAACACACGCTGAAAACTGAAACTATCATTAGCAGTGATGTTCTGACTGTGAGGCGTTTCTCAGCGACAACTTTCACAGAGACCAGGAGCAGTGCTGAGTGTGGTGCTTCTGTAAGCACTGTGCTGAGCTCTGGAGACTGTTCCTCAGAGCTCTGCTCACACCTCAGAGGAATGCAGAGCAGAGGGATGTAATCTTGTGCTTTCCTATTGCAGCACCTATCCTGAAAAAAGAGCTGAGGGACACAAGCCCATGTATACGTGTATATGTGTTTGCATTTCTTTCACAGATGTAAATAAAGGTACATATGCATCCGGATCACCCAAAACTAAAGCAAAATCATGTCTAGAACTAAAAAAAAATCATTCCAGGTGTTAAATATTTCAGAGTAAAATGTCACTGGGGTTTTAGTAACAAAGGAGTACTGCAGGTAATTCAAATTGCAGCTTGAAAGGAATTATCCTCCAGGAGATTCTTGCCATAGAAGCAGTTTCTTTCTTAAAAATCATTTTGTCTTTAATAATCTCTAAAAATTATGTACCTGCAAACATGAGAAAGACTGCTTTAGTGAAGAACTCCACGCACACTGCTCTGCTTCTTAATTTGTATTGCAAATGGAAGAAAGTGTGTTGCTTTGAATTCGAACAGAAATAATGCAAACGTGTAAGGCCTGTTGTCAATCTGAACAACAGACGGCTGCCTTAGAATCATCGAGCAACTCTTATTAATAATCCTTCCATTTGTTTTAAGTCTTTATCAGTTTGAGTACACTCCACTTCCCATACGTACAGGTCTTTCCCATAGCCAAGTGGAAGAGAAAATGTTATTAAAAATGGGTGTAAAACCACAGAAAGACTGGCAAATTTCACAGCAGCTGCAAAGTAACTTAATCTTGAGCTCTTATTAAAGTAAACCACAAGCAGCTTCGGACACCCTTAGGTAAGTGCTAAGAACCTCCAGCACCACACGTGCTCCATGAGAGCAGTGTTGTGGCACAGGCTGTGGCACTTCTTTATCTGTTTCTATGTATTTGCTACAGGTGCACAGCGGAACCACAGCTGAGGAATAGAAATCTGCATTCCCTCCAGCAGTGCCAGGTTGGTACCCTGCAGCTGGGACAGGGCCCTTTCCCACTCAGGAGTGGAGTTCCATGCAGAAGCACCTGCACAGACCATCAGCTGCACCTCTCTGTTAATCAGGTGCAGAGCTGTCGTCTCATGCAAACAAACTGACTGTAGCTCCAGGCCGGCATACTGGTTAATTTGGAATCTCAATTTTTCAGGTTTTTTCAGCAGATCTCCTCTATCTATCAGCAGGAATAAAATGCACGCATGCTCCACATGTGACTTTCCACTCACATTTTCAATTTAATAAAAATAGAATCCCTAAGTGTTTGAATGTACAGTTCCCACTTTGTTTCTAAATTTGGGACTTTACTTGAAATTATTGCTGGAAGCATCCCTCACTAAAGGAGACTGGAAGGAAAAGGACAATGTCTGACTGCAAAGTCGTGATTGTGGAGGAGTTTCCTTTTACTTGATGCTCTGCAGAAAGCTGCTTTGTGGCATTGCAGAATGCCATGATTTGTTGCCTGCTACTGCAAGGTGAAAGAAAACCCCATCATCTGATCACCACTGTATCTTTACAAGCCCTGAAGATAAAGTATGGAAAATCTATAACCTCAATGTTATGTCTGTTGCTGCTGCACTCTTTATTAATCAATCAATGCCTCTCCACAGAGCTCTTTCAGCCTCCTCCTACGGCAGTAAGACCTGTAATCAGCTCGACAAAAACAGTTCAGAGATGCATCCTTTGTGTTTCTATGTAATTTACATATACTAAAAAAACACCCAGCGTGCTATTCATAACATGTTATGGAGTACAGAACGCACCATATTAGAGTGCTATAATCATAGCCATTATTCAAATAGGTTAAAATGCTTTTCACATTCTAGAGTAAATTTCACTGTGAAGACCAAATGGATTAGATCGTTGTTTCCCCATTTCCTTCATAAGTAAGGCACAATTGCTAAACAGCCCCCTGCCCTTCCTGCACATGTGCGTTGGACGAGTGTGCTGTAGCACAAACGATTGCTCCAACACTCTGTGAACACATGTACCTGCTACACAGAAACCTTCCAGCTGACTTTTAATAACGAAAAAGAACTTGCCGTATTTTCTGAAATTGAACAGCAGACATCAGCGGAGCAAAAAGCATTTCCTGCTGCATCAATAGGAGCTTTTGCTGCTGCCATTATCGCACCGTTTCAGGCACTGCACTATCCCATGGCACATATTGATTTGCTCGCCTTTCCCTCAGCACAGTTCTCCAGTGGCCTGGCTCACCTGCATTTAGCCCAGTCATTTTCACCCCCTACTGTTTTAATTCAGATTTAAGAGTGTTAGAATTGCAGCTATTGACTATAAATAGGATTTGGCTTTGCTCTTTTGTAGGTAAGTCATCAGGAGGGAAGGGGCAAGGAGCCTTCATTTTGCCAGCTCATCTATCCCTTGACCAGAAGGCCAGCCCCACACTGAGCTTCCAGCTTACCAGCACTCTGGGGCAGCCACAGAAAGGCTCCCAAAGAAAGTCGTCTGTTAAGTACTCAAGCAAAGATTTATTTGTAAAACCTTCGATGGGAGGCCAGTGAGATGGATACAAAGGATAAGAGCACCAGTGAGGAGGTCACGTCCCAGGTAGTCTACTTGCATTCAGGGCAGGGCCATGGCTCACGGTGGGCTGGGCTGCACAGTGCTCTAGAAACAGCAGCAGCAGTAGCTAGCTTGGTTGCAGGTATGTTGTCCAATCCTTATAGAATCATCATGAACCAACAAAATGTTACTCTTAGTAACATGTTTTATACTTACATCAGCTTTTCTGAAAGTGTCAGCATGGTAAGAGGTTATTTCTGTCCCATAAACAACTCAGTCCAGCTCTGTTAGACAATGTGATAGTACCTCAATTACTGAAAGATCGTGTTAACACGTTACAGGAGATGCATATTTTATGCAAAAACTATAATATGAAAATATGTTATGGTCACTACATGCATGACGATCTCTGTAGATAGCCCTTGGTTAGGCTTTCTGATAATGGTAAAACCTAGGATTTCTCCAAAGAGAGGTCTCAGTTTATATAGATATCTGGTTCCTGTCAGTTTCTACTTTCAGCTCATTAGAACACGTCTTGATTAAGAAAAAGGCAAAAAAATCTAGAACAGTACCAAAGTGACTGTAAGAGTAGAGCGAGCTTCTCCCTCTGTCTTCTATCACACCTATCATGATAGTATCTAAGAAGATGTAAAATGAATTTGGATGGTCAGAGGATGATTCACAATGACTGATTTTTCCTTTGAGAAATTCACAACAGAGCACATTCTTATCTTGAATATGAACTCTTAGGAACCACCACTGACTACAAATGAAATAAAGTACTTCCATTTCCATTTCTCCATCTTGAGAATAATGCTGTTAACTACATACATAGTAAAGTCATGAGTCACAAAGCTGGAGTTTAGTACTCCAGAAACTTCACTTGCCTACATCACTTATTAGCCAGAAAACCGTGTTGTTGCAGATTTTTTAACCTACTTTCTTATTCCAAATGCTGCCTATCAATGTTACGATCTTTCTGATTTTCAGGGATGCAGACTATTTGAAAGCTCACTGTAGACAGAACTCTTCCACCCAAGAAGGGTCAGAAATTCAGAAAGTGAGCAAACAGGGAGAACATCATCTCTACATCAGTGCTGAACATCCCTTTGTTATTTTAAAGTCTTAATCTCAGTCCTGACCTGAATAGAGAAGAATTTTGTGAAATCCAACTCTCTGTTTTGCAGTCTGAGTCCATATTTACTGATGCAAACACAGTATCTGTGTTTCAACTTCATTTCAACTTCATCTATATCCCTGTTATCTTGACAATACGTCTTGGGCTGTATAAGGGGAAGTGTGGCAATAAGACTTTCCCTGAGGGTGAGCTATATTGGATGTAACATGCTCCATATATTTGCATTCAGCAGCATGGCATGAAACACACAACTGTATTAGCAAATCTCATTGGACAAGTCTGGAAACCACAACAGATGCTGGCAATCACAGAGACAGTGTTGAAGCTCAGCTCACAAATTATCCTCACCCTCTGTGCTGTTATGTTGCATTCTGACAGGGGACTGACCTTTAACGCGCTTCTTTGGATAGACACAGTCAAAAGATCTTTTCTGTTTGTCTGCTATCAAATAAATGGTTTTTAATGTTTGTGCAGTATTTTAACAAAGATATCTTTAACTACGTAGTCCCAATTTTATTGGAATCCCGGTTAATTTCAAACAAATACTTCGATAGCAGATTAAAACACTCAGCTTTGCAAGAGGGAAGTGTTCAGGCTGGTGGAGGTGTGAAGTACATCAACGCCCCTTCTGACTCCTGCCAAGACTTCCTCTGCTTGGGATAAAGGTTCTCAAACATTCACAAGATCAGTTCTGCATAGGTGCAAAACATCTGCCAGAAGGAAGGGAGAGAATGAGAAAACCCTCTTGATGCTGTGTGAAGGACAGTTAACTGCTTCCACAGCAAACACTGATGACAGAAGGCAAACATGCATCAAAAATATGAACAGTGGGTGATTTAGGAATTAAATGAACATCGCCTCTCTCAGTTACGTGACTAACAAAGCACCCATACCGCAGAAAATAGAGCATGCTGCAGACTGTGCTCAGTCCCCAGGAAGTTAGCTGGGAATTTTAGATTTAAAATCTATTATTATGTTCTTCTGCAAAGTATCAGTATGTTTGTGCAGCCAGTCTCAGGTCAATGTGACTACATACTGGGACATGGCACCACAAATGTGCCTCTTCACTGCTTTTACTTATTAATTCGAAATTGTAGTATACATCTGCAGGGTTATATGACATCTACAGGCCAGAGTGCGACTGGTTAGCGAGCACCAGCTGCCTGCTGCCGTGGTTGGCGCTCTCTTTTTGTCTTGCTCATTTTTCTATTCTTCTCTCCCTGCTTCCTCAAACTCCCCCTTTCTTCTTCACTCCCTCCCCAGCCCGCACCTCTTCTCTTTCTCTCTCAGGAGCAAATGCTGACAGAATATATATTCAGCAGCTTGTCACATGGCAGACATCTATTTTTCATTTGTCAAATTGGCCAAAAATGAAGCAAAAGCATGTTAGTATGGTGATCAGAACACACATATACCCTGGGTCAAACCTTCTCCAAAAGATGGTGCAACAGACATGCATGGAAGTTATTTATTTAAAAACAAACATTCAGCTGCAGATGCATGCTCATTAAGGATTAAACAAAACCAAACAAACCAATTAGAACAAGCCACACGATGGGTGGTTTCCAAGCATGTTGGAAAATCGATAGCCATATAACCCCTTTTTAGCGAATCTGTCTGTAAGAAGAAAACTGAAAGCTGCTAATCCTTTATCCTTCACTACGGAGCTAAAAATTTACACGTGCTGCCTGTTTGAACAGAACCTACCATGCTTAATATATTCTGGGTTATATTTTTAACTACCTTGATAATGGGCAGCCATTCCCCAAGGTGAAAATTTACATTAAGAGGCAGAGACACTAAGCCAAACAAACTTTCACCCCTGTGGTTAAGTAGCAATAGTAGTAGTGATCTTCCCTTGCGTGCAATACATGTAGGTGTATTTTAGCTCCAGTGAAACATCAGTATGCAATGCAATAGTGCCAAAGAAGCCAAATGACTATCCTCTCCATTTGATACACAATACTTCCTCTTTCATTATCAATTCTTCCACGTAAGTGGTCTGTACAGAGTATAACATGCTGTTTAGATTATGCTCTATAATGCTGGAGGCAGAGTGAAACCCGTAAGCACGAGGTTCCCAGCTGCATAAGCAATCATACCCCTCTTACTGCCCAATACAAGAATGAAACAGCTGTATTAGCCCTGGCAGAAAATTATTTCAGACACAACTGCACTTGATTTATGTAGGGGAACCGTGGACATTAAGGTAGACAAGAATTTCTAGAAGCCAGGATGGTCAGACTCACTTATCTATGGCCGCTGTTATGAGCAGCCGGAGTAATGGATGATGAAGCAGCAGCAGCATGGGACTGGATGCACTCCCCCATTGTCACACAGTACAGTAACTTCATCTAAGGGAAGGCAGTTATTTTTTCCCTCTTCTACCAAAGGTGCAGAGATCAGTTAAGGCATTTTCTCAGTGATGAAGAAATCAGAAGAGATTTTCGTATTTTGAGATACATGAATAAGAAACATAATGACTTCAGCTTCAGACTGACCGAGGTCTGGATGGATGAGACAGTCTGGAGCCTTTCAAGGACCCCACGATCCCTGTGTTTTGCTATACCCTTTCCTTAGAACCCCTCTGCAGCTGCTCTGCTGTCTGTTCCCACTGCTGTACAACCACCTCTGAGAGACACAGCACACTTATTGCAGAGGAAGCTAATAAATCCACGAAGCCAAACTTTCTAGTGCGTCTCGCCATCTCTTCACATTTTATGAATGCTTTCAGCCTACAGTTCTTTTTGATATTACCAATGTCTCCAGGAGCACAGGGAAACAAAGGATTAAACTTGGAGAACTTTTCTTGTATAAAAAAGCATTTAGGACTGCTCATCTAACGAAGAAAGTGATGTTATTTACTTTCTTATAGGACTGTAGACCAAAGCTAAAACAAGACAGTGCCATTTTTAGGCTATAATTTTGTAAACTCTGTAAAGGCTATAAAATCAACAGACACAGAAATCTTTGAAAACAAAACACGCTAAAGAGAGATGTGTTCAAAGCTCAAAGATTCTATCAGTGCAGAGGCTCCACTTCCATTGCATGCCACTTCCATCCACTGAAACTCTTCTACATCTGAAAACAAAATTGAGTTGTAATACTTAATATTTGGAGGGGGGGGAGAGGGAAGGAGGAAGAGAAAAAGAAAACAAAGCAAATTTCAAAAGAGATTTTAATTCTTCTTTTTGCAGGACTAAAATAAATCAGACATAAATCCCAGAAATTAATCAACCATAATAAACCACCACCGAGTGGGCAAAGCACTTGGGAGCCTCAGCTGCACTCAGAGTGTATATAGGACTCAATGGATGAGTAAGCCTGTCCCACAAGACAACTCCTTTGTTCCCTCACACAAAGCACACCATGCAGGATTCAGGACTGGGTTCCAGTATTTTAAAAGTGGTAAACTGTGTGAAATGCCTGGAATGCCATGCTGGGATAGGGGGTCCTGCTGTGCCTGGCCCTGCAGTCTGCAGTGTGGCTGTAAGAGCATTCATTTGCAGGAACAAGGCATTTTAAGACTGAACAAGTGCAGTATGGTTTGAGAGTCTTAAGTAGAAAGCATTACATAACTACAGTGAATCTGATGATGAGGAAGATGAAGCTTGAAGGATTCTTTTCAGTTGTTTTAAACTATTGGCAAGAACGATTTTTAAAAACCATTTTGTTGAATTTAAACATACACTGGGAGGGGGGGAGCTTTGGGGCTAAAGTTTTGAATTCCTTTTTGATTATTTGTTTTTATCAAGTTTAATTCACTTGCAAGAATGGGAGAGCAATAGAATTGTGTGGCAAGAGCAGTCATGGCGTATTGTTGAGATGTGTGAACCCCACCAGTTTACAAGCTGCAAAAGCTTCCATTCAGAGAGGAAGGCAACCTGCCACACGTTGCAAAAGCAATCCATTTTGATAAAATGCATGCCTTTGTGAATCGTAAGCAGACTTTCTACAAAACTGTCTCTCTTTTCTCCAGATTCCCTGCAGACGTGTGCAATTTTCACTGCCTGTCAGTTTATCAAAAAGACCAGAGCATCAAATTTCAGCTCCGGATTGTCAGGTCTGATCCCTATTTCCTTTCAAATTCCAAAATACTGACACATTGATTGGAGTTCATAGTGTCAGACAACAGCACTTAAGAGACATTTTTGCTAAAATATAGCTTCTGATCTATCTTTTATGTTGGCTTTTTTTTTGTGGGTTTTTTTTTTTTTTTTCCCTCCTGCAGCCTCAAAAGCACTGATTTCTATATGATTTTCACAAAGTAGCAGGCAATTCACTCAAACAAAACAGTTCTTTTGTATAACCTTTTAAAAGGGGGCCCATCAAAGGGGAATGACCTAGCTTGTTTGGTTTGCCCAGCCGTCTCCCTCAACCTGTCACAAACTGCCCATCCCTTTACGTTCCCAGATGCCAGCAAGGAAGATCTAAAACGAGATCGCAGCTACAGAGCACTCAATGCATTGCAAAGTTGTGGCATATTAGCATCATTTTATCATATTAGCAAAAGTTGGGACTCCACATAGCAGGAAACATTTGTGTACATACACATACCCTGATAATGCTGGGTGTTATCCGCTAAGTTTCTTTAGTGAATACATCATCACAGTGGATCTACACTTTCAGCTGTTATCTCAGAAGATTATTTTGAATCACAGACTCCTCTTTAACTTACTCATCTCTGAGCTATCCAAACAGTCATTCTGCCTCCTCAACAACTGTCCTCTTTCACTGCAGACTGTCAGATTGTGTTGGAAGCTGCACATGCCTGTATTTCAGAGGTAGCAACAGTGGTAGGGGGTGAATGCAGTAGTTGTATTAATTGCGTAACAATAGATTTTGAAGCACTCCAATTCATAAGCGTGTACGTTGTGATGTAATATGAATGGTTAATTTGATTCTCCCTCAAGTGTGGAAGTCAGAGAACGCTGCAATATTTTTGCAATTGCACGCTGTGCTCACTTCTCCTTTTGGAAAAGTGTGATGTATTTATTTTTTAAACATTCTCACTCTCTCCCTCGGCACACTGAGCCATGTGTGCAGCATCCAGCTGTGACTCAGAGTGGAAGACTTGCCGCTACCTTGCCCTTCAGGAGACACACTTTTGAATCCTGCATACTTAAAGCAAGCATCCCTTAAAGGGAGCTTCTGTACAAACAGCATACAAGTGTGTTTTTTAAAAGTGTGTGTGTACGTGTTTATACGCACATACAACAATGTGGGTAGAATAAGCACTTGTTTATCAGATGGCCACTGAGGGAGCAGAAGGGGGAACTGCAGCCAAATCTCTGCTCACAGCTCGGCTCTTCATTACAAAGACAAAAACTCTAGGCTACTTTTGAGCTGTAGTTGCACAGAGAAAGAGATGCACTGACTGAATGAACACATAATGGACTTTCTTAAAAAATAAATAAATAAATAAATAAAATTAAAGGAAAGAGGAATAAGAGTAAATGGGAAATTTTGCAGTGATGGGAAGTCAACCAGGTACTTCAAAAGAAGAAGTAATAGCTAATGTAATACAACATATATCAGCTAAACTCCTAATATTAAAGCAAAAACAGATATACATTTTACATATATTTATGTACAAGCTAGCCACCTCCTTCAAGAAAGTAGCATGAAAGTTACACGAATTTTCTTATGTTTACTCCTAAAGTTTCTCATGTCTGAGCAGTGAGAAGTCCTCACTCTTTCTTGCCTCTACATGCTCTGCACTATCCTTGTAGTTCATTCTCTATTTGCATTAACCTCAGAGAGCTTCAAAACATAAAAGTAATTTTTAAACTGATGCTATGAAAAAAGTCTAGGGAAAAAAAAAAAGAAATAAAAACAAACAGACAAACAAACAAAAACACATCCTTTATAACCGGTAAAATTGCAAATCTCCAAAGCAGAAACACTTTTGTAAGCCACCTGAATGAAGAAAAATATTCCACATGCAACTCAAACGCACCATGCAGTTATGGGAGCAGATAAGCAATAAGCTGAAGAGTAGGCTAAGAAATCACTGCTCCAGCAACTTGTAGAGGCTGTGGGACCCAGGGCTGTGCACAAGGGCACCGCATTCTGAAGCACAAACTGACCTATATTTCCAGCAGGAGCTGAGGCTGCCATTTGCTCATCTTACTGAAGGAGATGCCTGTCTTCAGGCTTCTGTACGACACTGTTAGAGAACAGTCAAATAACAATGAAATCATGAGAAATTAATACCTAACTACGTGCATATATGAAACCTTTCTTTTTAATAAACTGTATATTGTATATCACAGAATCAAAGAATGGCTTGGGCTGGAAGGAACCTCAAGGATCATTGTTTATATGGCATAAACACACATACAGCTACAGCCACGTTAACTAGATGAAAGAAAAGCTGTTTTTCATTTTCAGGCATGAGGGAAGTTGTGAAAGCTATCACAGATAGAACAAGGAACAAATCCCTTGCACTTTTTTCTATGCTCTTTGTTGTAAAGCTTCTAAAATACCGTGATTGTGTTTGAATATGGAATGGAAAAACAGATGACAATACAGGATGTGTGATCTCTGTCACTCTGTTCTCGCTTTATTTCTGAGCACTGTTTTTACTTCAGTAACTCAGCTGGTAAGCACTTTCCCCAAAAGGTAAGAATACATTTGGCTAAATGAAAGATTTCCTATGAAGTCTGCAAATCATTACTTTTAATCCATTAGCAACTGAATCCTACAGCAAGATCAGGGTAGAAGTCTTGCTTCCGAATCAGAATTAATTAGTTACTTAATACCAAAAGTAAATCAAGACGCAGAGAAGTTGAGTGACTTGGTAAGGGTCATTAAATAGCTCAACAGCAGAGGCAATAAAGGAGACAGGCCTGGCCTTTGGCTTGCTCCTGTTCCCACTGCAACACACAGGGCCCAGTCTTCACTTTGTGCTGTCCTGTCTTGTACAAATGGAATCCGGTAACTACTACTTAGAAGACTTCTTACTGCAATTGACCGGCACTGGTATTTCAGCTGTGAGAGGATTCTACCATTTATCTTTCACGGTACAAATTAGAGTTTGTAATTATCCACACTGCAGAAATTCCAAATAAATAAAAAATCATTTCTGAAAATCTGAAACGTTTCTAACAGGAGACAGGCAGAATGAGGTGAACCTTCACAATTTCTTAACTCCCAGTATCAGGTCTCTAGAACCAGAAACTTGTTTGGAGTCAGCAGGTCTGGGGAGGCTTTGAAATCTCTCAGGCTACAAGTGTCCCCAGGGCAGAAAAATCTTGTATATGGATGTGTATGAGTACACATACATGAGTTGGGCTGTGAGCCCTTTAAAGAGCATAAACCAGCTGGGCATGAGGTGGCTGAGGAGTTAGGTGCCTTCGCTTTTGGGGAGAAGGAGCACTGTGGACTATGCAGAAAAGAAAGCATGGAGTAAAACTACATCCTGAACTTTGCTGCCCTCACCACAGTGATACCGAGCTCTTCCTTGCTTCACCAGCTGTCCTGAAGTGCTCTGTACATCCAGGCCTCCTCTGTCACCCATAAAGCACTTATATGGCAAAGTGCTGGACTCGGCGCCAGCTGGCAGACCCGTTTGTTCTCCTGCACCTCTCCTCCAGTGCAGAGAAATCATTTTTCAATTGCTTTCCAATCATATTGTTGGTAAAGGCTACCACAGTTTCAATTAGATTAAGATTTTGCTTATGCAACATTGAAAGTAGAGCAGGAACAAACAAACCCATAACACAGGCTTCTGTTTACTAGAAAAGTAAGACTTGCTAGCGGAAGAGCAGCAGTAATGCTATGTCAGCTGTCCATCTGAACCAACCGCTATTTGGCAGCAGTGCCTTACAGAAAATGGCCAGTGAGCAGGGAACTGGGCACAATGCCATCCAAACAGATGGGCAGGGGTCTCAGGCAGCCAAGAGACTGTGTATGTGTGTCAAGTGAGGGTACTTAGGGCAGGACTCCCAGCTGGCAATACCCACATGGCCATCCATTCTAAGCTCACACTTCAACAAAGAAACACGCCATTGTTAATCCAGCTCAGGGCTGGATTAACTCAGAAGGAAAAAGAGCATCTTCCAGAACTACTGAGGATGCGGGAGGGCGGGTTGTTAGGACCAGGGAAAGGGCTGTTTCTCCTCCTCTGTCTTTCACTGCAATGCCATCATGGACAACTGATCCATCAGCAAGTGAATCCTGCAGCAGCAGGGTAAAACCTCACTTCTGAGGACCAGAGAGCATAGAAAATACAGTTATTGTCTTCAAATGATGAAAACTTTACTTACTCTTTTTAGCTTGCATACACAAGTAACACTACTCTTACCACCCCCCATAGTTAAGTAGTAACTATCTGAAGCACCAGTAGTTGCCCCTTTTTCTGGCATAACTTTGGTTATACAATACTGTGAATAACTGCTAAGCATAATGTACTACAGGCATTCCTCATCAAACGTTCAGTTTTCTGGGTCCCTACATGGAATTCCTATGAGATATTCCAAGGCAGAGGTGTGGAACAAAATTAAAATTCATGTGAAAACCCAAATTACATTAAAAGTGAACATTTTTGGTCCAATTTTAACCTAATTCAAGCTCCAAGTAAATCACAAAACAGTCAATGGCATTGCACAAGGGCAAGTGAGGGCAGAATGTCTATCTTTAGTAACTAAAGTACCAAAGTGATTAATTACCTTTAATTTGGTGTTAGCATGTTTGTTAGCCCACTGAAAAGAATACCACAAATAACCAGGTATTTGTCTTTCCATGCACAGAACAAACTCCATAACCAGGAATAGTCATGCTTAGATAATAACATTTAGTACTTCTAGGTCACTTGAGATTTTAAGGAATTTTCATCGCACTTCTCAAAGGCAAAAGGTATTATCATCATACCACATATAAGGAACCGCCACCACAAGCAGCTTTAAGGGCTTGCTTACTTTGGATGAAAGAAGTGGCAATGGTTTCAGAATGACGAGGAAGTTTCTGGCTCCTAATTTTGTAGCCAAACCACTACATCTTAGCAAAGCTTTCAGAGGCAGAGGGATTGATTTTGTGATTGCTAGAATTGTAGCTCACGTAATTTATGCTACAGAAGAAACACTCAACCTGAAAGTTTAGAAACTGCAAGATTTGATTCACAGTGGCATTTGTAGGGTTTGGAACAATGGGCTTTGGGGTCAGAGAAACTGGATGGAAAGGAAGCAGAGCAGAAGAGGTGAGTGCACAGCCTCTTCAGATCTTCGTAGGCTTTTGGGTATGTGAATCATACACAGCTTTGCAACAAAGGTTGTCGGGAGTAGGTTTGAGCTTGAGTGCAAGTATTTCAAATGTCTTTAATATCAATTGCCTTCATGAGATTATGCTGTATTTTGTATTATTCTGTTCCATATGGGATTATGCAAATCACAATCTTCATGTTCTCACTAGTACGTAAATCATCACTTTCACACAAAGAGTTCCTCAAGATTTCTCTGAGGTTTTGTTGCATGCTCTCAGGAAGGAAGAACACACCTCAAAAATAAATGATATTCCACTCTTCCATCTAATCACCAAAAATCATCCTGAATTTGATATGTTGTCTTTTCACTGACACGTTTTTTGTGAACAGTTCCAGTGCAGTGCAGTGGGAGCTAGACTTCTGTGCTTTGCTCACATATTTCAGTAGCTATATCTATATACCGATTTAATGTTTTCAGCAGTATGCCACAGGAATATCTATTGCACATCTGCATTGTTTCACCAATGCCAGTCATCCTGCAGAAGCAGTCTTCAGACAAACCGTAAGCCAGAAGGAGCGGAATGCCTTTAACACAAGGACAATCCCACCCTCTTAAAATGTGGATTGATGAGCTGGGGAATACAGAATGCTTTTGGATTTGCCTGTCTATAAGTGGCTCTGTGTGTAGAACATAACATAAGGTTTGTGAAGCTCTCAAAAATTAGAAAAGCGTGTTGCTCTGTATCTCATTTCTATGTAAAATTAATGAAAATAAAGCAATGCACTTCCCATGCATAATGAATAATCATGCCAAACTGTATCAACTTTTTCAGACTTTTCCTCTAGAGGGCTTTTAAATGAGGTCAACAGCAACCGTATCTTTTCATTTGATCTAAGACTGAGCAGCACAGAGTAACAGAGCTTGTCCATGCAAAGCACTGTAACAAGCTCTTCTTGATTTTGATGATGAAAAGTAGAATACTAAATGCCACTCTTGTATTAGTACCAGATATGGATTTTGCAGACTCTCTTTTAGACAGAAGACAGAAATGTAAGTAGAGATACACAGTCGTCATTAACAATGCTGAAAAGATCAATGCTAGCTAAGCACGAGAATGACAACCCCATATGTCAGATACAGCAGGACCAGCAGCACGTGCCTCCAGAGGAAACTCTTATTGTACTGAGGAGTTTCAAAGAATTGGGTAAATGCTCCCATTTTACATTAGCAGCTGATAATTAGCATGCTGCTGTAACAGAATGCAGCACTAGCACTGCCACAGTATGAGGACAGCCGCTCATGTTTTGGAGAACTGGGAAGTTAGGGTGCCCTCTCACCACTGAATGGAGCCCCGCACTGCACTTGGGGAGCTGCTGTGCCCAGACACTTCTCTGTAGGGTTCGCTGTAGCTGCTTTATTAGCAGATGTAACGTTAGTAAGAATCAATCTCCTACACCACTGAGGCTAGAATTGAAAGATAACATCTTCACTTACAAATGTTCTTACTAATGGCTTATCATATATTATTACTACTTGTACTATTACTATTTAAACTATCATTAAATAATTTTTCAGTAAAACTCACAACATCTAATTTTTATCAAAGAATAAAGAATAGTGCACCAGACCATGCCAGACACATTCCAACTCCTTTGTCATGGAGCACTTGCAATCTAGCTAGATGAAACGGGTGGCACAGGAAAGGAAGCACTGCTGTCATTTTCCTTCCTTCCTTCCTTCCTTCCTTCCTTCCTTCCTTCCTTCCTTCCTTCCTTCCTTCCTTCCTTCCTTCCT
>JAOWBP010004006.1:16774665-16815655 GCA_028571105.1 Tragopan temminckii
CTCCCGCCCCGGCTCTGTCGCCTGGCATCAAAAGCGGGACGCAGAGCGAAGGAAGAACGCCGCCCAAAGCGAGCCGAAGGCAGAGCTCAGACACTTCAGTGGAGGTAGGAGGCAAGTCTTGCATAGGTTCACTCGGAACGGTGATGCTGCGACGGACGAGGCACGCAGCAAAGCAAGAAGGCATTCTGCAATGACTGCCCAGTGCAAAACAGGGTGAGCGCTGCAGGTCCGTGGGAGGAAGGATACAAGAAAAAAAAAACAAAAAAACAACAAGGAACAGAGCTCAGAGCGGCGTTTCACAAAGCACAGCAGGTAGCTGCAGCTGCTGACCTTTACTGCCCAGCTCTCCCCCCCAGCAGGCAGTCGTTGCCCATCCCCTCCTGTTCCTCCTGCTGCCCGGCCCAGGCTCGCACAGCTGCAGCAGAAGGTATCAGCCAACTGCCGGGCAAAGCCCAGCAGCCGTGCTCACACAGGTGTATCTGCCTGCATCGCTCTGCAGAATGGCAACCCAAACACTCATTTAAATGGAAAGGAGCTTCCTGTTAACACTGATCCGTTTGTGAGCTTACATTCACAACAGCTCTGGAGTAGTATTTTCCAGAAGGTATTGGATTAAAAACATCCTTATGTTTGTGTAATTGATGTTACCATGACAAAACAGAATTAAGTAGTACCTTATCTGCTGACTTGAAAAAAAAAATCAAGCCCAAATACAGCTATGCTAGAGAGCTTCTAAAAATGGCATTCAACCAGACCAGTAATATGAATAATGGAATATATGTAATGAACTAAGTGCGTAAAGACCCTTTCCATTATATCACACTTTCCCACAAGCAACAGGTTATCATGTAATGTTTACACAGTAAAATTATATTTTTTGAACTTCCCCACACTGCTCAGAGATGTCATCAATATATTCAACTCAAATACAGAAACATTAAATATTCTAATAAAATTAGCTTTATCTATATGTATCTATGTACATATATAAACTACAAGTAAAAGGCAAATATACCAGAGTATGCATAGTTTTCAAAAGTGTATCTCAGTCGAGTATCTTCCTTCATCTGAAATAAATGTATCTTGTTCATCTCAACAAGCCAAGCTTTGGGATCATGGCATTTCACGTTATTTTGAAACACAGTGAAAAATATTGAAGGGAAAATGAAATTTAGAGGACAAAAATAAGTCATATGCATTTAGAACACACATGCAGTATGCTCTGAGCTTCCCTGAAAAAAAATAGTGCAACTCAGTGTATATACTGAAGCAAATCAAGAGGCAGTACACTTTTATTCCTTTGAAAAAAATACCGTTCCTAAAAATATTCAGATGTCCTCTAAATTTTGACTTACTTTATGGAATTATCGCTTTAAACTTAGTTCTCATATGCAAAATATTTACACATTATAATCTCGCATAATTTCTAATAAACTATATTATGTATACTTACACAAAACTTAATTTATATATAATACTATTATATCCTGCTGATCAAAACCCACCACATGTACAATAATTTACAGTGACAGAAGCCTCAAGCATCAGAACATTTCATTTAAAATAACAATATCAGTCCTCCACGAATTCAGAACTGCAAAATTTCCTGGATTGCTTGAATATCATTAAACTTGTGAGAATATGCAAAATCCTAATTAAATATCAAGTAGCAAGGTCTGTCTATCATAAGAAATGCTTGCAACTATTAAAAAAATACCTGAAAAGAACAAGTTAAAGGTTTACAAAATGCCTCTGAAATGAAGACCAAAAACTAGAACTCAATGGAAGGTTCAGTGTAAGTGCACACACTATATGCAAATCTCATATACTGAAGTCCTTTAAATATTTAAGAATAAATTCATTAAACAAAAGTTAAATATACACTGAACGGTAAACTATAAATTTAAAAGTTTTCAACAGTATTCAGAACTGATATATTTTCTTTTTTGCCTACTTTGGTATAAAAGCTCCTCTGAACAGGCACATTTATTTTTAAGACATACTCAAGCTTCAATACAATGGCTGTTGCTGGATATTTAAGCAATGTCCCTGTGGATCTGTTTTTAATTATATAAACCTTATTTAGAAATGTTTTGTTCTGTATTAATCCAAAAAGCCAATACAGCCAACAGTGATAATTTGTAATGTACTGCAATGCTCAACAGTTAACCAAAACAGGACCTCTCAGAATCCAGTGTAACTGTCATCTGTTAAAAAAAATACAATAAAAAAAATAATTTCTTTTAATACCTACAGGGCTATCTGCACTGTTTAATTAAAAGTATATCCTTCCATCTTTTCATTTATTTTGAGGCAAGAAAATCTGGAATTCTCACTTAACCAAACATTTCAACTTTTTAACTTCTCTCTGAAATCTTACCATGTAATTTATTTTTGCCTCACGAAGTCCACAGCTGTATTCCTAGCAGGAATAGACACATGGCTACTTTCACACAATGTGAATATTCCTCTTTATGTTAGTGTGTTTTATTCACAATATCCAAGACTGAGCATGAATTCCCTTGCAGGAAGAAGAGATCTACAGCATAATAAATTAAAGCATTCTTATGAAAACAGTAAATCAATTTCATTTCAAACTGTACCAGACCAGACTTTCCAAACTAACTCTGAAGTACTCCATAACTAGAAGTTGATTATTCATGTTCCCAGTTTACAGGTTCCGAAAGGCACATAATGGAAGAGTTGGTTTTGTTCTGAAGTCCTCCTCAAATGAAGACAGTCTAAAATACTTTGTGTTAGGACAATCTAACGTAAGGCATTAAAATACTCGTTTATACTCTAGATTTATGTTAAGCACCACTTGCTATTACGATATAGAAAGAAGCCAACGTTTTCTTCAAAAATGTGTTTGTACTTGGGACATCATTTGTGAGGGAGACGTTGATGAGGCTGATGAGTTGGATATCTTAGAGTTATTTGTGATCTGTAGTTCTTCAAGTCTCCTCATATAATCATCTCGCAATGCAAGGAGCTCCATGTAACGCTGCTCCACTGGATTTGGCTGCTAGAAAGATATCTGTATTAGTCTTTTATCACTGTATCCAAGTACATCTACACAAAATGCTGTAATATTTGTCTTTTTGTGGATTACCAAGCTATTTATTTCTATAATGCAAGAGCCCTCTGGGTTCAAACTGTTTTCATCCAAAGAAAAGTCTTGCTTTACAAAATAGCTCTTCCTCAACAAAAATCGGCCAGAATTTCCCAGAGATTACTATCTAATATAGTGTGTTTATATGGACATGATTATCTTCTCCACAGCTTTTCCCTTCTTGACTTAAAAGGTTTTAGATTGCAGAGTTTAAATGTTTTGTCTTCCCTAAAAAAATTGGTTAGCCTGAAGATCTTTGGCTCTGCTGATCAGATGAAGATGAAATCTTCAGTTTAATTACCCTTGCTGTTAAAGTTTACTTCAGTGCTTAAATAGTAACTTTGCAACTGTGTGTAAATGAAAAAAATAAATGCTTTATCTGTGACTTCTCAGAGCACACCAGACTACTCACAGCCAGAGCACCTTAACAATACCTATTTAAAGCTTAGCTTACTTCGCACAGATGCCCAAAGCAGATACAGAGCCTGAGCTTACCTTGTTCTGTCTACCAGTGAAGAAGTTGCAACTGTTTCTCAATTAACCTCTCAGAGTTATTAACAACAAAGTTGCAGAAGCAAATTTAAAAGTACTACCAGTTCAAAATCAGCGGAATCATTGAGTCTCAGACAGCATTCCCTAGGCACCCCAGATAAGGGAGGTTATACATACTGAAGCAGATGCGGAAGTATGATCAATGACTAAATCTAGTTAGTAGCAGGATGAGAGACGTAGGATTAATGACGCTTGTGACAGACCAGACTCTTCACTAGACACAAGTCTGATGCCCCCAGCATGCTTCTATGTCGCAGCACTAACAGGGTCATCTCAAAAAACTGGCTTATGCCACACATTCACTACTCAGATACTTAATACGAAGCATAAGTTTCACGTGCAAGAGAACAACTGGTTGTGTTCTGTACTTAAATACAGTGAAAATGAGGGACCACTAGCAGAAGCGCAGAATACTGTATCATATAGGCCTGCATTTATAGTAGGAAACTACTTCCAAAAGCCATTCCTGAATAAAGGCAAAAATTTCAAAGTAGATTTACAGCTAATTTGCATGTTCCGTAATTCTTCACATTGTAAATTTAATCTCTGGATTCACTTTTTACAAAACGCCTTCATTCTCCCCAGCAAGCAACAGAAGCTTTAAATGAGAACTTGAAATTGAAACTGGCAAAATACTTATAACAAAATACAGCATACCGTCCGGCTCTCTTACAGCCTCTGGAGTGCTATAAATAATATAGATCAGCTGCAAAGAGGAACTGCATTGCTTGGAAACTCCTGATTCATTCCAGAATCTGGATTGTGAACACTGCTTCTGTCAAAGAAATTGCTCCTGTCTTCTCCTACTCAAAACTATGCAGCTTGTTGAGCAAGACAACTAAGTCTCTGTACACTATCTTTGCATGCCACACTGCCTAGATTTTTAGCAAGATTGTAACAAAAATTGAGCATTCATATATCAAGAACAAACTTACACATAATTTGATAAAAGCATTCCTAATCTGATTCATTCATAAAATTATCAATAATAGTCTTTCTCCCGTGTTTACACAGTGTAAGTGATGTTGGGTGAGAGTTTTAGCAAAAAAACAAAACAAACCAAAACTTATCATAAGCCATTAATACAGACAGCAGTTTTAGAAGACTAACTGAAAAGGTCATCTTACATTGTAGAAGGCTCTGTATGCTTTGCCAGAAAAGGGAGAAAGAATAGGCAAATGCAATGAAGCATACTTGTGATGCCAACACTTCTACTCCCCAGGGTTCAGTAAGCCCTAAGTCTTGTCATTCACCCTCCAGTAACATCTAATACCATTAAGAATGTACTCCCAAGGAATGAGGACAGGAAGAACTTGAAGATGACTTGGAGCTGATTTCACTGCTTAGTATCGTGTTCTGAGACGAGTTGGGTGATTAAAAAAAACCAACAAAAAACCCCACCACTTAAATCGGCATTGTCATCTTTTTTCCTCCTCCCATCCTTACAAATAGCATGTTAGGAAAAAAGAGCAGATTACAGATACTATTCTACATATCAGTTTTAACACAAAAAAATCTACTTCCAGAGTCTTCAAACATCTTGTATGTTTTAGACAATTTACTTACTTGTTGCCGGATCCTTGGGTTCCATCTGATGTAGTAATTGACCCAGAGCTCGAGGTGACGCATACTGGCTACTGGATAGAGAGCTCGATTTAGCTCTTTACTATAAAAAGGATTGGTGTATTTAGATTTTTCACTATTTATCAAAGACCATAACGATAATGTTTTCTCAGTCACTTTCTGAAAAGAAATTGAAATAAGAATTGTAAAAATTTGCACAGAATCAGGAAAACCAAAGCAGCCATAGTTACAGTCTAAAAATAACATTTATGATTTACTTAGAAGCACAGTAAGTTAAGAATATTTCTAATACAATAAAACAGTTTTTCACAAGTATTACAGTGACAGCATAGCCTTTGAGCTACCAAAACCAAGGTATTTACCATGCAACTATTCTGCAGTGAGAATAAGGCTGGTATAAGAACACTAACATACAAGGAATATAATAAAATACAGTCAGCATTTTTGTCATCATCTAGAGACAACGCAGCAATACAGTGAAACAATCAGTGGTATGACTGACCTCTTTTTCTCTAACAGACTCACTGTTGTACAAGAAAGTCCCAAACCGGCAGCTGTATAAGTGATCCAGGATTGTAATCAACAACTGTTCATTGAATTCAAAGGCTGTAGGAAACTAATAACAGAAAAAGCCAATTTGTTCTTTTGTTGCAAAAGCAGAGAATGGTAAGAAAGTAAAAAAGGCACTTAAGTCTGAATACATTTAAGAAAAATTTAAGATAATGCTTTCATTACTACATAGCAGAATAAGTGTTCAGAAGTGATGAACCTCGTTAAACTAGCCATTAACTTCTAATTGCCATTGTTTTCCAAAAAGAGTACAATGCTGAATTGTTACCATTACATTTACACGTACTACAGAGAAAGATATTCATACTTCACACTTTATAGTGCAACATCATACAAGAAAAGGGTTTAGCTCCTAATTCCTGACCCTAAACAGATGAAATTGGCTGCTTCATTTCACTACTTATTGAAGACATGTTTAAATCACAACAATTAACACCTCCCAAGCTTCCTTTCCAAGCTCTGATGAAACAACACTGGTATTTGAAGGAATAGCTTCACAAAAAATGATGAAATGAAACAAGCAGGCCCTATGCTAAGCAATTGGTCACAATCTCCAGTACACACTCTTTGCATGCATGAACAGTGCCTAGTATCAAGCAGCACAAGCACAGCTTATATACCACTTGTAGAAACAGGCAAGAGAGATGACCTGGCTTAAAAGCAAATATACTATTTCTGATAGGGCAGAGAGGTACGCTGTCCTCTTGAAATACTTTTTTGATTGTATAAAGATCTAAGTTTTGAATTCAGTAATCACTTAACAGCCTTACCACCTGAAGAATGACATAACATACCTGTTTAGACATCTGCCACACACAATCAATAAACTGCAGAAAGATGGGCGATCTGTCTGCATCAGCGTGGTTTTTATCCCCGTGTCCTATTCTCTGAAATGAAGCAATGGAGCCTCTTGTTAACCAAAACAGTACATTTTATGGCTGATAGACACTGTTTCTTATTTTACAATGGAATATAACCACTTCTGTAACAGAGCAACTTGTTTTCAGCATTAGTTACTGTATCACGGAGGAGAGACTGAGGGAACTACTGCAAAGTTATTCCAAAGATGTCCTGTTATTAAAAAACCAAAGTGCTAGTTAATGGAAAAACAGAATTATTCATCCTTAGAGCATTTGTTACATCATAAATAAGATATTTCGAACTACATTTAAATAATATCAAAATCCAAGCCACATATTTTGTCTTCTCTTGTAATTTCAGCCTCTGGAGAACCTGTATCATAGGAACTATCTACACTATCTTCTCTGCCCATCTCCACACTTGAATCTGATGACAAAACCTGAGACAGATAGGGAACAGAACAGAGCTCAAAGAAATGTTCATATTCTTGACAGAAAATTAATGCACATTTTACAAATTTGGGTGAGCCACCTTATTCTGAGAAAGCATCCAAAGTAACAATCAAAGGAATTCTCCTCACAGACGAAAAATAACAACTTTGGTAAAAGCTATTTCCTTTCTTTTCACATTTAATAGTTGAAAATGGATGGGGATTCAAGGAAAACAGATTCTGTAACTCCTCTAATTCTACTTGAACATACTTGCCTGGAGGATACCAAGGAAGAGCATGTATGTTGAACTACAATGTTGTCAATCTGCCTGTAAGATAGCAGGCAGAATATGCCCTAAGGGCACAAATAGTGATGAAACCATTACATTTCTCTGTAATATCTAATGATGTACAAGATAACTTGAAATAACAGAACTGAATGGCTGGAAATGGAGGGAAATGAAGGCTTGTAGCCAGAGTTAGTCAAGAGGAGTAAATTACCAGAATAGCACTATAGGCAAAACACACAAATAGGTCCTCCTTGCCCTCCAGTTTTTACAGTTTAAATTAAGTGGTATCAATCAGCAGTCTTACACGTATTCAGTAAGGAAAGTCCACTTCAGCTAGAAGTTTTAGGACCTTGCTAAGGAGTAGTATGGGCCCGAGTATCTTCTCATTTGTAATTTATTCCATATCTCATAATTCTTGTGATAGAATTCATTATTAGAACAATAACATTCCACTTAGCAAGTTATGTTGCAAGCTGGATACTGCAGCACATTCCCTATACACAGAAAAGCTGGAGCAGGGGATCCTTTTCCCACAACAGAACTACACATGTGCTTCATTAGATAGAAAGTATCATCAAGAACTAAGTAGTCAGCATCCAAATTGCAACTCTGGTAACCTGAAACCTTCTATCAGCTAACTTGTTTTAGTCATTGAAATACCCAGTTCTCACTACTGGATCTCAGTTCCATCTAACAACTATCAAACCAATGCACAGCATGTATAAATAAAATATTTCCTGGTTGCATTATGAGTTTTTATTCCATAGACACTCCAAAAAAGAAGCACATACATAGTAACCAAATAAAAGTTTATAAACTATTACTAACCATAAGCCTAATGTCTCAAAATATAGATCAAATATATAATATCTCAAAATATGTATCAAATCAAAATATGCAGTACTGTCAGAAAACAGCACACGGGTAAGGGGAGTTGCTTTAACCATTTCCAAAGAGTACTACTTCAGTGAGCAAGTTGAGAAAATAAAACAATGAAACTACTGTTAGCAGAGTCAAGCTATTGAAACCACCCTCGTTCTGCCAGTTAGTCAGAGACGACCCAGAAGACTGAGCTAGTTACTTGGAAGGGGTCTAAAAGTCCTACTTAACTAATAGAAGAAAAACATTTTCTGTTGAGAGAAAAAGACTGCTCTGATTACCCAAACTAAAATTAACAGTTTAATACAGAATCCTAGGGGATTCAAGTTTATCCATAATGGTGAAGAGCACTTTTTAAGCTTAGCATTAAATCCTAACAATATGCACTACGCTACAAATCTCCTAGTGACACAGTCTAACTTTATCTGCATCATGACTAATGTTTTACAGCTACAAGATAAAACATAACTAGAATTATAAAAAAAACAAAAACAAAAACAGGCCAGTGCTTCCTGTGGCTACTCCAAAGCAGAACACTTCAAAGGTTTACCTAACATCACCACTAGAAGATGCAGGTAGAAAACTGGATTACAGCTGATATTCACAACAACCAAAATGTAAGTTTCCTAAAGCCTCAAGTTTCTAAAGCACCTTGAGAACATCAGACCAAAGACAGTTGCAACTTTTAAGCATGCTTAAATGCTGAAGTGGTTCGTACTCAGTAGCAATACATGAATTTTCAAATGACTGAGACACTCCTGTGAATGTAAAACGGACATGAAATACACCCAGAAGTATATTTTTCCATTTGTTGATATTTTTTTTTAGATTGCCCATTTTCCTCATTTTAGCAACAGTAAATAATACCTTTAGAATATCTCACAAAGGACAAAATAATCTGTGTAAACAAATTCTACTGAAAGTGTGGAAACTTCTCACTTGGAATTACAAGGCTCAGAACCAAGTTACACCCACCAACTTATGCTCCCTGTCCATGTAACACAGCACATTCCCCCTGGCCAGCCATTTTGCTTCCCCAGTTCCCTCATAAAGATCTCCTGCTAATAAGGTTAGCAGCCAAATTTGAGAGGTTCCACTAAGAGTCTGAAAAACACCTAAAACACCAGTGCCCTAGACTTTGCATTACACACAGGCTGAGTACCTACAGCTACATTTTCCCCTTATCTTCTAAGTACCTAGAAAAAGACAGAACAGAACTAGAGTTGACATTACCAGTGACAGCCTTTTTAGATCTATTATGACAACTTCTAGAACATTTGAGAAGTATTGAAAACATCACCCAATGTATTGCTCAGACTTGTTCATCTGCCTCCCATGACATTCACAGTAGTCCACATGTGGGAGAAGCAGGGATAGTGGAAGGAAAAAAGCCTCAAATCCCAACCCAATTTTATTTTTTTTCTGAAATGGCTGGGAGGCCACCATAGAATCATAATATCTCCAGCTGGAAGGGACCCATGAGGATCATCAAGTTTAACTCCTGGCCTAACCCAAAATTCAAACACTATATCTGAGAGTGTCACCAAACTTTGTGAACTCCAGGAGGCTTTGACCTCTGCCCTGGGGAACCCACTCCATTCTCTGCTCAATCGACACAGCAACACGAGCAATTCTGCATTTTTCAAAGGCTGCACAGGACATGAATGTTTAAAACCAAACAGGTGCCAAACAAAAAAGTTCTGTTCGTTTTTACTTAGGCATGTTTTAAGTCAGAATCCCCGAGAATGAGAAGAATTATCCAACCTTGCCACAACGAGTAGTTTAACATCTGAAACATTATATAATGTTAACGTAGCATGGCCCATGCAATTATCTTCCAGTTCTTACCGATGCAAATTTGTGTCCAAAGCTTATCCACTCTTTTTGCACTAGAACTTCAAACCCTTCAATTGTTCTGTAGTAGCTGTCTAACATCAACATGGCCAGTGATGTCAGCTGTGCTGTTCGGTCCCAGCCATCACTGCAGTGAACCAGCACAGAGCTCCTTCCTGAGGATACCTTGTCTGCCACTTGAATAGCTCCTGTCAAGACAAGCTAACGAAGAGGAACAGACACCAAACAATAAAGGAGATCAGCGTTATCATTCTAACAAAAATAAATTGATTTCTTTTTATCTAGAGAGTATCTACATTGATACTGTTTCCATTAAAAGACCTACAGAGCATGGTGTAATTAACTGGAAAAGAATCTTCTAGGAGATAAAGTAAATTTATTGTATAAAAATAGAGGAACAGATTGGTTCCCTAATGCCTTAGTAAGATCTAATTTATCTCACAGGAAATTCTTAAAAAATGGGACAGAAAACAGTAACCTTGATAAACTGAAGAACATAAGCTTCTTTTTTTAAAAGAAAGAGAGGATTTACCATTGGAATTATTCTCTAAAAACTTTGTTTCATTTGTCTCTTCCCTTTGAACTAAATTACTGAAGTATCTCAATTGTTAGAAAAAGGCACTTCTACCCTTCTAATAGGCTTATTTTCCAAATACTAACTTAAAATGAAAATGTTAAGTAGGATTCATTACATAATGCTCTAATAATTCTGCACAGCTGTACTTGATGCAAAAAGTTCAAAGTTCAATTAGTAAATAAGTACTTTATTTAGCTAAAAGAAAATAAAAAATTCCCAAAGAAAATAAAAAATTCCCAAATAAATTGTTTGTTTTATCCTTTATTGCTAACAAAATAAATCAGTTCTCACATGTACAGACAATCAGACTGACTGAATTATTAAAGACTAATATCTGACATGAGGCTGATAAATGTTAATCTTCTCTTACTGTTGGTAAGTTATTAGACCTCACAACATACTTTAAGACAAAGTGGCTTTCTGCATTTTTTGGGGTCAGTATGATCCAAAAATCAATAGCAAGCCAAAATCGAGTAATGCTGGTTTTTGTAGTTCAAGTAATCTTGATACAAAACACACTATTTCAAAATTTAATATAAAGCAAGACAGATACATCGTGTTTGGACAAACATTTCAAAGAAACAGCTAAAAATCACCTTTATATGTTCTAACCAGTGGGTTGATTCCAGACTTGACAACCAGTGTGACTCTTCCACGTTAGGATAAACAATGTCTTTCAACTTCTTCAAAGATTCCCGCATGACATGAATATTATGAATGTCCAAGAAGAAAAGCTCTGCATTGGGATATGCATCTTCACTTTCATATCCTCCACCGGTTGCCTAAAAACAAGAGATGTAAAATTAACTTCAGTCATACATACACTGTTATACTGCATTTTAACAGAGGAACAACGGATGGATACTTTATGTTGCCTAACTAGAAAATGAAGTATAATTTCACTTAGTCGTTTGCTTGCTTCAAATGTCAGTCTCAGTTGAAAGTTCTGGAGGAGCAAATGCTGCAGAAAGCATGATGCTTCCATTCCTCCAAAAGGACAAAATATGTAAGTATATAGTAGATGACCAGAAAGACATTCAAGCTACCCTCGGTCCTTTCAAAACCTCAGGGAGTAACCCTAAAAAGAGAAATGAGTTAATTTAAAACTAAAAAGTTGTTCATACCATTGGACCTGGAAGCCTTTGAATAAGATTGAACTTGCCAGGTTAAGTACAGTGGGTTGGTGTTGCGTCATGACTCAGAGTGCTTTCAGAATAAAATACATTTGTACCTTCCTTATTACTTTTAAGACTCATTGTGGTAAACAGGTTTTCCTTGACAAACGTTACAACGTCAATATTTTTTCTTCATTTCTGTTTACTTTTCCCACAAGAGATCAAGCAAACTTATGATTCTGAATACAAAAGAAATCAACTTTCTTCTCTGGCAAATTACAAAGGTTAAATTAAAATGTAGAGTACATCACACAAAGCTGCTGTTACTTGTAACATACTAGATCAGCACTTTCTGGGAATAAAATTGCTGATATCTTTGTTTCTATGCTAACTAGACAGAAATTCAATCAAAAGGATTTTTCTACTTCTGTACACCAGTAATTTAAACAAGAGCAAATCTTACATTTTCCAGTGCAAATTTGCTATAAAAAAGAAATCTTTATTGTGCTTACATTGTCTAGTTATTAAATATTAAAGTTGAACTGATACTGAAATACATAAAAACAGATGTTTGGCCAAGTAGAATTAAATTTTAGAGTTTACTTGAGGTTAAGTATAAGCTAAATTTAAGAATTAAGCTTGAGAATATTAGCATCAGCCTTTAAAAAGTAAAATTATTGAAGTTTACTTTAAAGTAACTTTCCTATCATCATTTTTTATTACTGAAGACTACATGTCAAATCATTAAGAAACTGAAGAGTCACATAATCAAAAAAAGTCTATTATAGTGCTGCTCTCTCAAAGCGTTTCTTCACCACCATAGCAGCGGATGCACATGGTGACAAAGGAAGGACAAACACCACACTTATTTTAGGACAATACCACAGATGAGATCTTCTGAAGGTAGCTGCAAAATCAAAGTGTTTCCTACAGACAGGAAAGACATGCCATGCCATTAATTGTGGTAAATAATTACTGTGTTTATAAGCCATTACTGCCACATTAGACAACAACCTAAAGTACAGTACAGCCTTTTCCCATTAGTACCACCTACATTTCTATTCAGTCACATCACATCCCTCTTCAGCGTTCTCCACCTCCTTCCTCAGATGTGTGGATATCCTCAGAGCTACCAGGCTCTTTGCTAAAGGAAGCAATAACTATTTGTCTCTTTCCTTTGAGCATCCTGAAGCACAAGTATAGAATGGTTGTAATTTTAGCATTAGGACTGCAGCAATTCCTCCTTACTATTCAATTCTGACCAATGAATGTACTGAGAACAAATGCATAAATACTGCACAGCAAGATTTTGCTGATACTAATATTCACAGTTAATGAAGAAAACTTTTTTTTTCTAGTCCAGATCAACACAGCCTTACACTTTAAGTCATTGTCTCTCAGATCCAGAAATGCACTCTACAGATTTTAGCTCTAATATATGTTTCATACTCAGCTATATCAGGAGTTTTAGTTAAAATACATGGGTGAAATACACAGATCACTTTAAAAAGTGGAAAACTATGCACAAATCTTCAATAAGAAGCATAAATATAGAAAGCTTGGCCTCAAAACATTTTTGAAGCAACTAGAGTAAGCATTTAAGTTTCTCTAAGAACCGGGGAAAAAAAAAAGTTAATTACAAGAACTGACATTCCTTCCACAAGGCAAACAGGATTACCAAGTTCTAACCAGAAAGGTGATGCTTTGTTCAGTCAAAAAATTCACTGTTCAGAATATAATGGAATTTGTAGAGTAAAACACAAGCAATTGACATACCCTCAAAACGTAACCTATCAATTTAAAATCTGGCTAAACACCCCCTAAGACAGAACATATCATACATTATTTCAGAAGCAAAACAGGCCTTATTAGTTACTGAAGGAACTGTATCCTCAATTACAGAGAAGAGGGCTGTAAAGGTATATATCTGTGTTTAAGTAACACAAATTATTGTTCTTCTATAATTGTAAGCAACTTAACATTTGTTGCATACAAGCCTCCTAGAGGCAAAAGAGTTCTTTTCCTAATATTCTGAGTACAAACACTGAAGATTCATTCCACTTCATTAATACTTATTTTGTGCCAGAAAAAAACACCCATTCAGAAGCTAGAATTCCTTCTCTCCCAAATAAGCAAACTCAGTGTTTCACTGAGATCTCAAGCCTTCTTGAGCTCACTTGTCTCGTGCTCTTTGCTGCACAGAATCACAATTCACTAGTAAGTACCAGAGCTCGTTTTCTTCACTTGCATCTGAAGTTTATTGGGTAACAGACTACTGCAGAATCATAGAACAGATTAGGTTGGAAGGGACATCAAAGATTATCCATTTCTGACCGCCTGCAGGCAGAGTTGCCAGCCACTAATCCAGGCACCAGCTCAAGCTGCCCAGGTCCCACTTGGCCTCGGGCATCTCCACGGATGGGCGTCCACAGCTCTGGGAAGCAGTGCCAGGGATCCGCCACCCTCTGAGTAAAGAATTTCCTCCTAGTATCTAATTTAAATTCCCTTCTTTTAGCTTAAAACCATTCCCCCATGTCCTAACACTATCAGACTGTAAAAAGTCACTTTCTCTCTCCTGTTTATAAGCTTTCGAAGTACTGGAAAACTGTGATGAGGTCTCCCTGGAGCCCTCTCTTCTCTAGGATGAACAAGCCCAGCTCCTGCAGCCTGCCCTCACAAAAGAGGTGCACCTGCCTTCTGAGCATCTTCGTGGCCTTCCTCTGGACCCTCTCCAAAAGGTCAACATCTTTCCTCAGCTGGGGGCCCATGGGCTGGACGCAGTGCTCCAGATGCCCTCAGGAGTGCAGAGAAGAGGGAACTATCACCCCCCTTACCCTGCTGTTGCCTCTCTGCTGATGCAGAGTAGGGTACTACTGGCCTTCTGGGCTGCAAGCACACATTGCTGGATCATGTTAAGTTTTCCACCCACTCGGACACCTAAGTCATATGACTAAGTCATAGTCAAGAAGTCCTTCAAGACTATCACAGTAGCTGAGAGGGAAGCAGGTACATTGACATATGAAGAAAGAAATAAATTTGTGCCTTTCACCTCCACAACTTAGAGTTTCTATATAAACAAGGAGCACAATTATGCCTGCAGTGCTTTATGGCAAATATAACACTGACACTCTCTGACCAGCATTATCTGATCGTGCCTGAACAATCTAGACCTCACCAGGATGGGGTAGGAGGGTTGGAGGTGAAAATAAGTTACAGGGACACCTTTCATTCCGATCCCATTTAGGATTTGATTACAGATTTGAACAGACACAATCATTTTGTCAGATGGAAATACTTTTTGTAACTGCACTTATCATGAACAGGTAACTACGGAAGAATCCAAATATTCAGGATTATGCCCATACTCCTTAGAGTGTAAACCAAATGTTAATGATCATTTTCTATTTGCTGCACGCTTGGATAAGTCTGAAATGATTTGTGCAATGGTTAAGAAGAACCAAACAAAAGGACGCCTACCAATGAAATCTGCTTTATATACAGCTTTTTCAGGATAGAATTTACTCAGATGATACAAGGCTATGCTTGATAATAACACAGGGTAGAGTGTCTTGAAATCCATATACGGTCTTAAAACCCTACTCATGACCTACTTTAGGCACTCATGTACTTTCACGGTCTTAAGCCTCATTATTTTGATTATGTAAATTTATCTACAGTAAGATTTTTACTGTCTTGAAAAACCTCTTCAAAGAAAACTTGAAACTAAGTCCCCACTGCATCCTCCTTCAGAAGTAAGGCTACTAAGCAATCTGATTACCTTGTTTGCAACTGCATTGACATTGGGTCTAGCATCATAGATGGTCAGCTTTGAGATTTGTCCATTAGCCTCTCTGATGATATCAAGGTATCTTTCATCGTCTTTATTTCGCTTCCCACTCATTCCAACCAGGGGTTGACTGCAGCGCATGATAACAGCTTGATTCTCTGGATGAATCCATGACAGAACCTAGTTACATCCCCAGAAACATATTAGAAATAAATTTCACTACAAGCTGTAACTTAAAAATCACATTCCTTAAATACAGGTAACATAAAAATCAACTAGTCGTATTTTGTTTCTTCAAAAGTTAGTTCCCAAACACTCTAATTTCCCCAAGTTTCATAAAATTTAATACACTCTAAAAGAGTTCATTCTTTTAAATATTTAATTCTTACTGAAGTTATATGTGCTTGTAAAATCTAATGCATTTTTTTCCTATGTGTTTTAACTTGCACAATTAATTCTGAGGCCTTCCTGCAGTAGTTTGAATGTTTCCCATTGTCCTTGAGGTATATTTTGTTCCTCAGCCCCCTTTACAAAGAAGGGATTCTGAGGCACAGTGCCTGCTGCCTTCACTGCTTTGCAGCCCTAGGAACAGATTCTAACCACGCAAGAAATGAAAGACGGGCATTGTAAGAAGTTGACAACAGTTTACCTTTGTGAACTATTAAGAAAGAATATTCTCACCCAATCTGACAAAGTTTAAAGGGTGAAAGAATATGAGAGGGAAAAAAAAAATCTTTTAGAAGCATTCACTCCTGAAATAATTTTTAGTTGCATGTCTAGAAATAAAATGTGCAAGGATTAACACAACTGTAGACTTCCTGGAGTGAAATTATTATTAGCAAGGAAATTATTTTAACTGTAAATGCTGTGTAAAAGCCCTGACATGCATTTTGAGATAGAGAAGATCAACAGCTAGGTTTTAAGAACTATACACGTATACTACACATATACACACACACATATATAAAATGAAATAGTGTAGTTTACCATCTATAATCTGTGTATATGTGTAACATATGTGTGCAGATATTCAGTAAAAATATATTATGATCCTAGCTAGTCAGCAAATACAATCCAATAAATATTTACTGTTTTTTGTTTTGCTTGATATTAACTGAGATTCAAGGCAGCTTTCTGGTACTAAGAACTGAACACCTCTTGCACATTTGTCAAATTGAAACATTAGATAAAAGAGACTGTAAAAAAAAATGTAGAAAATATTTTCTACAGTTCTGGAAAGTGTTGCTATAAAAAAATTCTTGTATCTTAAAGTATTTTAGTTATAGAAACATACCCAAAGAGTCAAATGGGTTTACCTTACATTCTACAGCCCAATTTAAAATTAGACAGGACTAAGAAGCCCAAGAACTCACTATAGAGACTGTGCATGAGGTTTTGTTTTAGGGCTGACCATTGGAACTTCAAATGCCATGCATTGCTTACCCATGAGAAGGATAACATTTGCTATCACGTATAATGCGCATCCAACAATAGAAAAGGGAATCATTAAGAAAATGAATCATTAAGATTCGTTAAGAAAAGGGAATCTGCAACACTGGCAGCTGTTACTAAACAAGTTAAAACCAATGAAGTTCAAATGCATGATTGTCATGGGGGATAACAGAAATAAGCCTTGGCCATCACACTAGCTTCAAGTAGCAAAAAAAAAAAAACAACCAACATCAGCCAATCAAAGCTACTTTACTGTAATCATTTCCAAAAGAAACATTCTCCACATCATGTTCAGCAAAATGCTTAAAACTAGCTATGCTGTAAGACAGTTTCATCATGCAATTAATACTCACCGGAATTCTATTTCGGGATCTAAATGCGGCAACTTTCTTGAGGTCATCATCTGTTGCATTATATGGCACTACAAGGAGTGATGGATATGTGTCACACAGTCCATAATGTTCATTAATAAACGTTACTCGCCATCGTTCACTAGGAAGTCCCTAAAAGGGAACAAAATTTTTCAACATGTATTCAACTGTACAACTAATGGATCTGTCCTTTAACTTCATGTTACTACAGCCACATGGTGGCAACAAGCTCCCAGTGTAACCCAACTATAGCACTGCTTCAAAACAACTGATGGAACTGGGGAAAGAAAATTACTTTTTCTTCTCCCTCAAAGCACTGGCTTTCTATTTTGCCTGCTGAAAAGAGATTATGGTCCTGAAAAGAGGGAGGGAAGAAGTCTGATCTCAGTCTTTCTTCCTTGTAGTCTGATACAACCTTCTATAAAAAAAACACAAGCAAAAAACAGTAGGAAGGCTGCCCTGAATCTAAGAAACAACAACGTTTAGTCAGTCTGCACAATAAGGTATTTCACAAACAGCACTCAGGAAATTGAAAAAGACTGATCAGCTCACTTCATATGCACATATAATGGAGTTTGGGCAGACATTTGTATTTTAACTTTTTTGAGGTTTTGGGAATTTACCTTGAACCAAATAGATCATGTGAAAGCCTGGATATGCCTTATCCCATTAAAAATTTTAGAGAGAAAAGAAAAGAAAGGATATTCTTATTCTAGTATTTAAAGCAGAAAAAAAAAATACCATCCAGTAGTAAGACTATTACACAAGTTAAACAAAATTAAACGTCATCCTGTTTCACTAATGTTTTTCCACAACCATTTTAAGAGCAAGGCAGAATACTCACAGGCATGAATCACTTATTTAAGCAATGCTGTTTCTGTAAAGATTTTTTTGAAATCAAATCAGAATCAGATAAAATCAAATTTATACTCATGACACTTTAGCTGCATACTTGTCACCTTCACCCCCCCCCCCTCCTCCCCAACCTGCTTAATAGAGGCACATTGTAAGTAGTATTAATATAACTTCTTTCAAAGAGCAAACCCTGATCTTCCTATGAGATTCTACTTTTCATTTTAATCCTAACTCTTCCTGCATTTTGTTTCTTGCATTTCTACTTTCTCCAATTCTCTGTTCCCCCTCCTCCAAAAGAGGAATCTAGAAAAAAAAATAATTATTCTATGCAAGGTTTCAGATATGAAAGGACCAGGCAAACGTGACTTAACTCACTTGTCTCCTGTATTCAGACATTGGATTGTACACCATCCATCCATTTTCAGAGAACTTTTCCTCATTTGCAAAGGCAAAAAAAAGCTGTAGGACGCAAAAGAAGCTTATTACACCAAAGTGACTGAAGATGACAAATACAAAGGCTCATCATCAGTTACACCCTAATGTCCACCGTGAAACAGGACCAATTTCCTTACCAACCTCACTCTATCCCACTTAAATTTGATACAAAAGACCACAAAGCAAAAAATAAGAAACAATGCAAACACATTAATGAAATAACAAAGGTGTGGTAGTACTTAAAAAGCAAAAAGACAAAAAGTGCTAAAAAATTACAAAGCATAAACGGTTGGATTGTTTTGTTTATTTTTAGGAGGTGAAACATTTTAAAATAGCTTATATTAGTTTCTTCCTCATATTTCATATCCTCTATAAATAAAATGCTGTCTTCTCATCAAGATTTCTCCAACAGGTACAGATGCAATTACTACTTAATATTAGATACTAAATTGAAAGCAGCAAGCATTTTACAACCTATTTCCAATTGATTCTTACTACCTGAAATCTTATTTGCTGTAACAGTCCATGAAGATTAAAAAGATGTCAGTGAAACTGAAACCAAGTATGCTGGTGGTGGGTTCCACCTATTTTCACTTTTCTCTTGCTTTTGCCACTCTCCAGTCTCATTTATAAAACACAGCATCGTTACTCAGAATTCTAACAACTTCCTCATACCTTGGAGTTCATTTCTCCTTCTCCCAAGCAGGCTGCACTACCTAGCTAATCCTTTTCTGCTTGGTTTGTTTTTACAGTTTATCATGAAAACCAAAGCAGTGTTTATTTTAGGAATCTCCCTCACTGAAAAAAAATATATATTTTCATAGCTTATGAATTCTTTGGATGCCAACTGGAGCACGAAACTAAGTTGTTGCAAAACACAGCAGAAAAGTATTTGCTGTCCCAAGCTAACAGAGAAACACAGAACGCATTCAAGAGCCCCTCCTCATTTGCAACAACACAGCTGAAAGTCTCCTGGCTACTCAAAGACATGAACAGCAGGAACTGAATGCTGAACAGAACATCCCAGAACTCTACCATTTGCACTGGAGCAGACCTGAACAGATAATAAGTACAGGAAATGTACCAAAAAAAAAACCACAGAAAGAGCCATGTGGTTTAAAGGTGCCATGATCACATCTTTATGCAATGCTTCACAAATGCACCACAGGTGCACGTGGAGGTTTCTTTAGCTTTTATGAAGGCAGTAGCAATGGCTTACAGCAATTCTCATTAGCCTAGTAAGTTTAAACAGTACATAGTTTTAATCAAAATACAAAACAATCCCTCTGAAGGGAAGTTTTTCCAACATATTTCGAGCCAGTAAGCATTTTAACAGGAAGTTACTGTGAGCAAGAGACTTTATCCTGCTAGAATTCTAAAATAAATCACTATTTTATAGTAAGTACACTCCCTGGCAAGTTTCTAAAAACAAACATAGCATTCTGAATTTGAATCTTCTAGAAGCTTTCCCCCATTTAAAGAGTGACACCTTGTTTGTAAGTGAATATTAGATTCCTTTGGTTAAGTATCCTATTAGCAAATGGGCCAGGAGAAAAGGTGAGGAAAGGAAAAGAAAAAAAGTAGACATTGACTGCATCAGAAAAAATACTTTATTAAATGAAAGTAAGCAGAAAAACTGCAAAAAAAATTAACTGCAAACCAGAAATACAGCAAGACAGGAGTAACACTATCTACAGCTGTAGTGCAACTGATTAACTCAACTGTTAATAAATAGTTCCACAAAAGAACCATCTTCTCCTCCCCAAAGGAATTTGCTACATCCCAAATAGGAACTATGCTAAGAATTCACCAAGAAACCAAAGAGACGAAGGAGAAACTTACAACAGAAAAACTGGAATAACAACAGATGACTTAAAAGAGGTCTCAAAGGCATGCATGTTATTTAAGTTGCTACTCGCTGCAAATTTCTCAGTGACAATTTACAAATTACCCTGCTTAATCCCTGATACATACAACACGTGTTAATTACAGCACACTATAATGGCTCTTACACGAGAGATTTTAGAGAAAAAAAAAAAATCAAGAAACTAGCAGCAGCCATGCTGCTCATCTCAGCCACAAAACAGCCCACATGAGATCAGAAGGAAACTTTTCACCTTCTAAACACCAAGGTTCAATTTATTATGCATGAGGAGGGAACTGACAGAATCCTTTCCAAGAGAACACTGCCCTACTATGTCCAGCATTTTTTTATTATTTATTTATTTTACATAAAACACTTAGGCTACAGCAACTTTACCAAACATTCTATAACCACTTGCAGAATCACAGAACTCACAACTATTAAATTTGATAATTAAGCTTTATTGGTTCTGCTTACATTCCAGGTTGTGCAAATTTTTCCACTCACTTGAGAAAATAAATAGTCAGTAGCATGCATCATTCACCAAAAGCCTACTAGCAAACAACCAGGAACTAGAAGGCATGTGAAAGCATATGGAGCAAACTCTGGTCTCACATTTTTAACTGAGCAAATCTGAGAAAGAACACCTGAATAAGTACATCCATCAAGAACAGTACTTTAGAAACATTACAGCATTTAAAACCCTAAAGACTAAAAATGATTTTGCTTTGCAAGGATTGACAACATGCAGTAGTTACATGCAGTATGCTACACTGTGTTCTATGCAGTTAATCTGGTTACTGCTGAAAGTCATTCACTGCACAGAAGAGATCAGTTTCTGTTGCGGTTTTTTTCAGCTACCATGAGAAATGAAAAGAAGAAATAAAGAGGTAGGAAAAAAAAACCATATTAAATCACTACTTAGAGCAACTGTGGGATGGCAGACTTATGACTAATCAATATCTGTAGCTAGTAAAAACGGTAACAATACATTAGTTAAGATTTTATAGAAATCAGATTAAAATCTGTTTGCATATAATTAAAATTGGGATTTCAATGCAAATCCATAGTCTAAAAGCAAAAGACACTTCAGTTAAAGAAAAAAAAAAAAGGACTTTCAAGCACATAACAATTTTTGTAAGCTACTTTTCAAGCTTCACTGTGCAAACAGTTCTGTTTACTTCCTTGCAGGTGCTAACCCACAATTTCAACACATACAGTCTCTTTTTCAGTCCTCTACAGCTTAAGTACTGGCCTGCAACAATCAACTTTATCATTGTCATTTTTCACAAAAAAAAAACCCTCACAAATGATACACAACACAATGTAGTTCTGTGAGATAAAGCAGAGAGCAGCTGCCATCTGAATGCAGTGGGGCAGGTGGTCTACAAGTAGTTACGTGTTCCCTTATAAAATTATAATACATCAACATAACCAATTTATGAGTGTGCTACTGATCTTTATATGGTAAAAGAGAAGAACAAGAGTTAAACATGGGAAGATGACTTTTTTCCCTTACCCATTTCTAATTTACCAGTTTATGCTTTTTAAAAATAAACCACATGGCTTTAGTTTAGTAAAAAGCTGACAGTTTCTCAGTGTGTTTGAAAACAAAGGTACCACTGTCCTTGACTTCAGCACGTCATTACTACAACTCAGCTGGCTGCATTCTACCTGGTCATCTGAAAACTAAGATGTTGTAGCGTTTACATATTTAACATCATTTCTGAGAAATGGTAGTTACACTCAGTTACACTGAGACTGTGCTGAGACATTCAGAATGAAGCCTCAAGACATTTTTTGGCACTCCATCAGACAGGCCCCTGTCCCTGGTCTCACTGCTACCTCAAAATCATCCTTACAGATCCAAAAACAACACAATCTGACTCTCAGGCACTTGGAAGTCACCAGGAGAATTAGTTGTGTCCAGAGTGAGAGCTGGAAGTCAGACAGACGTCCATGGTGTCTCTCATCAAAACCAGCAATCCCACAGAACTCACAAGGTTAGAAATAAATACATATTGTGCAGGTATTACCATGGTGTATAATCTAATTTAAAAAGGTGATGTAGCTTCAAGATAAGATCAGGAAGTGAAGCAGCTGCTATTCAGAAACGGAACCACAGAGGCTAAATATATCTCACCTTTTGTAGGGTGCTACAGATGCATAACATTGCTTTATGTTTTTTTGTTTGTTTTGTTTGTTGTGTTTTTAAATGTTTAAAACCACTATTTCAGCAAGGATTTTCTTCCACTTATCATAAGATTGCAAATGCACGATAGGACTATGAACAGCATCTGTTTGTTCCACATCAACTAAGCTGTGAGTCAGATGAGCTACTAGATATTATGTTAGTGAACCTGGCCAATGCTAAAACTGGAGAGCCAAGAACAAGGTTCTGCAAGTAAGCACAAAGGACAACACTGAGATTGACAAACAGTTGAGTAAAGACTTATTTATTATAGGCTTTCAAACACTGGTTTTGGGGTTGCAGAAGAGCAAAACCTTGAAATTATTAAGCACATTCCATTCAGAAATAATGTTTTAGGCTATATTTACCCATCATTTGGATAAGAAGCAGACAATATGAAGAAAACAGAAGCAAACAAAATCTTTACTTTTCTGATGATACTTCCTTTCCACTGCAGAGGTACATAAGCATGAACATTGCTGAACCAGTCAAAGACCTGGGATACAGTTCTACAACATGGTCTAAGCAGAACTACCAGCTTAACACTGCTTAAAAAAATAAAAATAGTATGTTTTTTTTTTCCCTCCCTGTGCCCTGTACCTCTCATCCCCTCCCTTGCACTGGTTCTGACACATTCTAATTATAAACCAGGTCTCCTCAAATTATTAAAAATGGCACAAAGCTAACTCAGAAAACAGAACATTTTGTTCTGGATAAGAGAGCTACACTGGCTTACTTTGCGATTATAAAACTGTCAGCATGACCTAAAAGGAAGAACCAACTGCAGGGCTGGAAGGCAGAGCACAGAACACCAGAAAAAAGCAAGACCTCAGCATTTTGGTAGCAGACAGCTGCCATCCTCATCCAGCTGTCACACGAAGCCACAGCACTATCTCTATAGGTCTCCCTGCTGCCTGCAGAGCCACAAATTGTTAGCCAACATTCGAAGCAGAAGGCAGACACACACAGCGCAGACGCTCATTCAGCCAGCAAAACCTTGTTTTAAACCAGCCATAGAAAGAGACAGTCCAATCTTCCCTGCACACTCACATCCATCTGCAAAGGAACGCCTACAGATGTCCTCGCTCTCCACCTCCATCCTCAGGCTAAGCTAAAAAGGCTGAGGAAATGACTCAGGGTAAAGCTTTTATTTTTTCTTCCTTGTTTAACTTTTGTTCATCTCAGTTCCCTATCTGGTTGATCCTGCAGCCTCAAAAACCTCACACAGACTAAAATGCAACAGGAATGAACAACCATGCAGAAACATTCATCTTTGGCAGGATCAGCTTCAACTATTTGCTGAAACATGGTGAAAGCACACCAAAAATATCAAACACTCGCTTGGCTCATTGTAAAGTCTAAGGCTTATCCACAGTGTCACATTAGTAGAGTTACTACACACGTTACTCACTACTTCTACAGGACAGGAAACACTGATACTTTCAATGACAAAGCCTAGCTTAAGTCCATGTTTTACCACCATGTTATTCCAAACCCTGTAGTTGGGTTGGGCAAAAGAAAACAACTCCAAGAAGGACACTCCTAACCCAGTTAATTCGTCCACACTCACTTCATGGAAATTGACATAGGTTAATTCCAAGATTGAAATTAAGTGATATGTCAGCAGATACTTTAAAGGAAGTTAAAAAAAATTAAAAGACTAATTCATGAAGCAAACTCTTTGCAAGTTCAAAGCTTTATTTCAACGTCATGATTGAACTGAAGACCATCTAAGCACAATACTATTTACCCACCAGTCAAGACAAACTAGGTTGTCCACAGCTGTAACTTAAAGAATATCCTGCTTACTGTAAAAAGCAGTGGCATAAAGCATGGGTTGCCATGCAGTGTGAAGACAACGAAGCTTTCCATTTCAGCTTGGAAAGCAGAATGAGGAGTCTGGTGGGATACACAAAATGGACACTGAGATCCTCTGACTACTTGGGCCCCCGCTTCAATCCCAAACCTACACTGATCAGCTTTCTCAATAGCACTTAGCTCTCTTCCTCAAAAGAAAACAGAAATGCCACTCCACCTCTCATGCTGTAAGCTGCCAAAAGGCACAAGGGTATTGAAAAGACGAACTAAGCTATGAACTGTTCTCGTTTTTTTTTTTCCCTACACAGAAGGACTTTTTTTTTTTAGCATTAATTTGGTTGAAAAGGTCACTATTCAGCAATCACTCCTGAAGTATACTTGCAGGATATTACATTTAGGCAGAAGGCAGTACTTTCAACTCAAGTTCATACTGCTTTAACCACTACCTATAAATTTTAACAAGTGAAACCAGATAATTTATTAACGCTATTATAGAACTTCAGAAAATAACAGACTGATACACTAGATCTGAAAATCAGCAGATAAAACACATCTGTGACATATGTTCAATACATAGGGCTCGATGGCAGATCACTGTCATGCCAAAACACATCTCCAACAAACAACCTGAAAGTCCAGATCCAACAAACTGGTCTTATTTTTCACTTTCTAACACATAATGATTTTTATTTAAGAACAGAAAAATGTTTCAAGGTTAAATAATTCACTCATTAGAGCAAATAGCATTAATTACACCAAAGTGAACAGCACTGCTCTCCGCTACCTTGCAGCTCAGCTCACTGAAGTTACCAACTGTAAGTGGAAGCACAGAAAACAAGCATAAAGCTTTATATTTCTCTTTTAAAGATATAGTTAGATGCACATAAAGTTACTGACCACACTCATGCTTGAATAATTGATTTATTTTTGCGACATATAAAATGCTGGAAACAACGAAGAACCTTTTCAGACCCCTTACATCAGATATCAAGTCAGTCAGTCATACAGGCCAACACTACAAGTGTTTTGCAACATTTATACAGAATTATCCATTGATTCATATGCATCTTAAGAGAAGGAATTGAGACCCTTGCTGCACCTTCATACAGTCAACAATTCCCTGAGAAAAGTTCTTAAAAATCTGAAGTATGACGCTCCAGTATTTTGTTAAGAGAGCTCTTACACAATTATCCTAAATATAAGCATTCCAATAAAACATGAGCTGAATTTTACATTTAACATTTAGCATAATTTGAGCATTTACAATTTAGCATAAAGAATGTCAAAATGATCTACCAAGCAAAGAAACAGAAGCTAAGGGTTAGCTAAACATCACTGCTGCTCAACTACTTCTAGAGGACATGTTTGGTTATGGGTTGTTTTCTTCCCCTCAATAAATCTCAACAAATCCATTACTACATTAGTTGTCCAGTTCATCAATAACTGCTAATAAAGCAGGTGTTGCTTTACCATGTCTTCTTTTTCTGAAAAAAAGCTCTTGTTGATTCACATTCATCAATACCTTGGAGACTGCCCAGTAGCTTAATGTTTTCAAGAAGTCAAGAAAGGCATGTACGATTATATTTTCTTACACGGGAGGACAACACACAGGCTCTAAGCAATGATAAACATATGAACCAGAGGTGCTCAGCAGTTTACCTGAAGCACATTATAAAGTATCCATAATTTTACAGATACATAGATGTAAGTGTTCTAAATGTGCAAAACAAAATAACTAATTCTCTATATCGACACCAGATCTTGCTGTTATTCTTCTTAAGCAGTTGTGATACCCATTAGTAGGCCAACAGTTAAAGTTTATTGGCAACAATTTTATATTAAGATGGTTCAGTAGTATAAATAGTAAAACTTACCAGGTTATGTGACTGGGGAAAAGCATGTTTCGTGAGGACTTCAAATATATCTCTTCTACTGTGCCCTTCTTGCTTTAATGCAAAGCGTAAATTTCTCATATCCTAAAACAAAGGCATTAGCTTTTAAGAGAGCCAAGGCAGTAAGATACTCTTATCTGATGGACAAATGTTGTATTACACACTAAATATGATTCAGAATCTGCTTGCAACATACCTCAAACTGCTGTGAATGTTCATTTTTTTCTTATCCCACAAAATAGAAGTGAGCTTAAGAATTCTACAGTGGCATCAATTCTGAGCCGTGCACATGCTGCTTTGGCATAAAGCCACCCAAAGTGACCCTATATGATTCACTAAAAAAAAAAACAACCCGTAGGCTATTGAATGCTTGCAGGATGGGAGTTACCCAATGTTTTCCAAGTGAAAATTCGCCAGTGATTGCTCTAGACTACACTGTCCCAAGTTGCTTGCTTCTGAAGTTAGCAATGAGAAGACAATCTGTACATTAACTACTGAGAAAAAAAAGTGAGTGTATGTGCGTACACTCCATTAGCAAGTCAAATAAAAGACCCTGATTTATCCACTGGAAACTCCTCCCAACTCTATTTTTTCATGGCAACATGATTTTTTTTTTTTTTTTGCAAGAATAAGGAAACAGATAGCCATTACATGCTTTCCAGCTTTTGCTTAGAAAACCAGTTTGAGGTGACTTCAAAGACTTTATTTTTTTAATTACTTTTAGATCCGATGAAATAATTAAGTGGTGCAGGAATAATACCTTAACACTGGTGTGCTAAATCTTTTGTCAAACAGCAATTAGGAAATGAAGACCAATCCCTCCCCTCACACGCAGAAGCCACAGTAAGTAGCCTTTTATACAAAGGTACTTCCCTGTCCAGTTTTATTTTTAAATTCAGCTGTGAGGAATACACAGTTCTCATTCCTGTAAGTAGGTAAACAGTGAGAAAAGGAATCTGTAGATTTCATTTCCCATTGAATTATTGAAAAGTCTTACTTTACACGTTATATCCAATCCGTAAGAATTCTCTCCTCTGCTTGAAGCTCCTCCCATTTTTTCAATCCTTGAAATTACACCCAGTGGAACATCCAATACCACAACTGGATCCTGCAATGAAATTTTGGGTAAGGAGAGGATTAATCTGAGGAGACAACTTAGGCAAAATGTTCTTAAGCATACCACAGTAGAACAAAATACACAGAGGAAGCAAAAGTATGTTTCTGAGTTTGATCAAGCCTCTCCTTCCAACATATTACAAAGTCTTTACGGTCTACAGCCTTGAGCACCACTTCCATAGCTTGTACAATTGGATATTTCATGCCATAAGACAGAGTATGCAGCCAAAAAGATGTCATCTGTTGCACACTTCTGATTCCCCTTGCTTGCTATGCCTGCTCCATTGATATACAGAATAAAGCAGTACAAAATGAAGAAATTACTAAAAAAAGTGAGTTGTAACCACTGTGATCTCACTTCAGTAATCCTAAAAATGTATGCTGTTATTTTTTTAAATGTGTTATGGAAATAGACAACAGGCACATTTTCTTTTCTGATGCTGCTTATTGAACACACTACTACTCCTACCACCCACATGACGTTCTTCCAACAGCAAGGACAATCAAAACTGTGGTTTACTGACAGCCATTTCAAGAAGTAGCGCACATCACTGGTTGCTGCCTTTGCTCTGTCACAGAGCAAGCATGAAGGGAACAGTTATCAAAAAAAGCTCTAAGAGATGAAAAGTAAAGTTCTCAGTTCACTAAGTGGTTAAACTGTAGTTTCACCATGAAAACAAATCATATATTTAAAACATACTCAACTTCAAAGAACTTCCATTTTTGTAAGGATTTCTCAGTGGCACAAAGGCAATTACTGTTCAGTCATTAAACAATTACGATATGATTATTACAAATGTTACAGATCATTTCAAATAAAAAGCCTCCCATGCAATTCCACAAGCATACATGTGCCAAAGCTAAAGCAAATGAACTGGCCACAAAGTAAATCAAAGGCAGCAGGGTTGAAGAGAAGAGACTTTAAAATTCACTCATCCCTCAGAAATAATTGTGGCACATTACTCACATTTTCCACACTTCTTAGGTACAGCCTATAGTTTGTGATGTATACTCTTCCTTTAACGGGGCCATTAAATGGACACATGTAAATAACATCCTTGTCTGTAAGAAATGCAGCATTTCTTAAACATTGGGAGAAGAAAAAAAATCAAATCTAAGCAAAACATCAATTAAACAGCAGTAAAATAAAGACAGATGTACTCCGAGTCATTTGAAAGAAAGCTGAATGAATTAAAGTAGTAAATCTGACTTTTACCCACTTAAATTATTTTTAAAAATGTGAAAGTTTCTTATAATAAACTTGCCCCAAATCCTCCAGCAGATTTCATTAGCTTTCCCCAGCTATATTGGTGTTTTTATTGGCACTGTGTAGGAAAGGGCAGGACACAGAGTGACGAGATTTAAATCTTTCCTGTGACTACTGAACTAGTTTCTTCACCATCCCAGAACAAATACACTCTTTTTTGATACCATCACATCTTTCAGTGCCCTCTAACCAATCCTCCTGCATTACAGTATGTAGTTCACGTTGTGATGTGTTTAGGGAACTCCATCCTGAAGAGAACCATTACATTTCAATTTGAGGCAATCAATTGCAGCAGGGCCATCAGCACTTTCAGCAAGGATGGTTAAACAATGAGCGCCAACACATACTACTAAAAAAAAAAAAGATACATATCTAACTGAATTAGTACCGTTAAAGTCTTAATGGAAGCAATGTAAACAACCTGTTTCTCCCTGTCCACTCATTTCTTTAACTCACACTGTTTATCTGCCTTCCCCAAGTGTTCTCCCCCAAAGCAGAGATAATTGTCACAAGGATCATATCAAGCATTCTTCTTTGAGCCACATCCTCATGCCTTCCCAACTCTCCTTATTAAACACACAGGTACTTCCTTTGAATCACCACTTTGGTTTCCCCTCAGCCAGACTGGCTTACAAATTAATATAACAAATACTTGGGTTGGTGGGAAGGAGCAGTTTTGCAAATAAGAGATGTCTTTTAGTTGCATTCTCATACCTCATAGCAAACTTTCACGAGTGTCAGGCTCTATCCCAGGAAGAGCCTGTACCGAGTAAGGAACCACGGCCCACAATACATTAATCTTTTTCATGTTACAATACCATATGGCAATGCAAACAAGTGTGCAGTAGTTAAGTGCACGCCATGCTGCGTGAAGGAAGCATCACGCTGTACCTACGGTAGTCACAACTGGGGCTAAGGTTGCACGCCACTGTACAAGATATCAATACAATACTGTGTGGCATGTACGTGTGGCATCTTTTGACTTCAAAATGCTGAGATGGGTACATGTCACTAGATACATACTACCTGGTCCACATATAAAATAATGATACATGTTGACTTAGAATTTCTATGCATTAGAGAACCTACTGCATATGGAAACAAAGATTTCAAAGTCTTAAAAAATGACTATTTGTAAAGTGTGATAAAAGTCCTCTGAAGTGATTACTTGAAAAAACTAATTCATGACATTTTAACATGACTTCAGCCCCAGCCCAAACCATTCCAGATTATGGGAAGAAGCCACTAAAACACACACACCACACCCCCCCATACACACCAGACTCTCAAGCCCATACCACATTAGACACCTATACGGCCTCATACCTGTAACTCTAATCTCTCCTGGCAGACGGGGTATTTCTTCACTTTTTTCCCAGTTAGCTCCATCTTTTAGAGTCTAAAGAAAGAAAAGGAGATCAGTACATCATATTTTATTTACAATTATTACAAGTTCCAGATAAAAAAATCTGGAATTTCTGCATAGGAAAGAAAAGCCTTACCCACAGTAGAAACTGACAAGCTGAACCAAAAGAGGAACACATCCCTAACCTGAACTGCAACAATTAATTATTTAAAGCTTGAATAGCTCTGCCAGATCAGCATGTTTTAATCTTATTCTAAAGAAACAGTTAAACCTATCTGCAGAACATAGGAATTAAATTTCTATACCATTTTTTCTCTATGCATTTTCCACATATGATTTTCCAAGTCTGCTGGCTTAATAATGAAATCACTTAAGCAACGTAATCACAAATGAGTAGACAGTATGTAATAGTTGTGAATTCACACATTGATTAATCATTCTTAAAGATTCCTGAATTTGTTTTTGAAGAAACATTCAAAAAGCTAAATAAAACCTTAGCTTCTGTTTTCTTGCACACAGGTGGCCTTTTCCTCAGCCACACCACAACAAAAGGCAAAGGGGAATGTCATTTAGCTTGCTTTAACATGAGCATTTCCCACTAAAGATCAACATTTAAAAAAGAGGCCAACCACATGACTAGAAGTAACTGATCAGTTGCAGTTCAGAATGTTTCTGCAGCACAGAATTGCCTAACATTTGTACATATACCATAAAATATAGATAAATATGTTATATATATAAATAAAATACCATAAAATTTCAGTGTAGAAAGCAAAGATAACAATAAGTATATTAGAATTGACTTCAAGGAGACTCATAACTAGCATTCCAGAGTGTTTCACTCATCCACTCTGACAGATATTTAAACCAGCTTACTTAACTTAATTTTCTTGCTAAGGCTTTAATAAAGTATATACAATCAAGAAAAATACCAAACAGCCATTCAAGTATTCACTTTTCCATCCATAATCTTCCATATTCAATCTCTGAAAACCCCGATGCAGAAAACATGAAGAAGTTACACTTACTCTTTTAATTGAGGAGCTCTCCAAGGAGTGTGAATTATATTTAGGTGCTGATGATGAGGCCATACTGAGTATCTGATGAGAAAGCACGAATTGGAGAATTAAACTTCTTCTTAGAGTACACACTGCTTACAGGATATTGAGGCTTTGGACACCAAGACCCCCAGTACTGTCTTGCAAGTGAGTATTAATTAAATATATATATATATTTATATATATATTTATAAATATATAAAATGTCTTGTGATTTAAGGCCACTACTTAGAAGCACCCAAATCTAACAAGAAACTCATTAATAGTTCCAGAATCTGTTCCCATACACTCCAACTCAAGCAGCATGCTTCAATTCAGTTGTTTGCATACTATTATTAGTCAAGTCAACAAACATTAGCATGCTTATTTTAAGGTGCAGGGTACACATGCGAGGAGACGCAATCCATGTGGAGCTTTTGCGTTAAGAGTTTTCATTTAGCAAAACAAAAACATTTAAAAACAATCTCCCATTTCCTAAAGTGAAACTTCAGTGAGCCCAGCAGAAGGGGGGAAGTCCAGTCTTTGGGTTGAACAGCCACAACACCTTACAAGAAAATAGCTTTTTTAAAAGTGATATCAGAGTTGCATAATACAGCATTAATCTTCTTTACCATTTCCAGATATTGCACCAGAGATCTCTAGAACACACATGGGGAAAATTCTCACAGCTGAAGTTACTCCCAACAGTAACTTCACATCACATCATGCTTCCCATTCATTAGGCACACACTGTTCATCAAGCCAAACTGACAAAGCACAGAACTTGTCAGAGCTATTATTTTGAGGGAGAGCGGCAGTAAGTGATTTCAGACTACAATATCATAATATTCCAGCTTAAAATAAACCCCTTCTCTCCCTACTATGCAACAAACCAGGTTTGTACAGATTTCTGCACCAGAACAAACCAGCCCATGCTCCTTCCTGCACGGCAGCAGGCTCACAGTGATGTTACAGCACTCCTGTGCATGCAATAGCAACAGATGGTACTGCAAGATCCGAACAACCTTTGAAGGTACTGCAACAATATGGGAACATTATATTTTTAACATGAAGTGGTTGTTTTGTTCACATTTTAGTGAAAAATAACACGTGAGGCAAAGAGAGGAAGGCACAAAAGTCAGCTGAGCACAGCAGCCCCAGCTCTTCCACAGCAACGCAGCTGTTCCACTGGAGCTCCCGTACACCTGAAACTGCACCAGCAGTGTGCGGCAAGCCAGCATAAAAAGCCCTAGAGAAGTGCCTTGGGAAAGATGTGGCTGCCCTGAAGAGACGTGCACTGCAAAACAGCGATGCAGCCTGCAGCAACGAACTGGCAGCCCAGGCTCGCTGCCCACACAGAGATGCAGGTGGCAGCTCCGGCAGGGCATGAGCTGAGCACTGTGGCACCGCCCAGCACCTGGGAGCCCAGCCCGACTGCCCGCTGCCACATAACACTGCTTCCAACAGTGCCATTGCTGCTCACACAGAACAAAGAGGTTTAAAAGCCCTCAGCTTCCTTCTTTGCTTTCTGCAACATGTGCACTACGCTTTGACCAAGTTGTGGCACTGCACGCGGTGTGCTGTGCTTCCCTCATCATGCCCTGCCAGGTGTGTGCTCTGGGTACCACTGGTGCTGCGTGGCATCCTTCCAACCATTCCTTTGAGCACGAACTCACCGACTCTCATTTCTATACATTATTTCATTATAGTATTATAATCAATTACTTTGTTTCATTTCCAGTGCTTCAGTAATGTAAATTAGGCTTATTCAAAGCTAATTAGAGTTGAATAAATATGCACTGGAGGTAAGGTTATCTGTCAAAGTTGTTTCTATTAACCCACTGAATATTCCATTAAAAAAAGTTCAAGTTAGTTCACTTAGTTCAGCAGCACGAACAGAAGAATTCCTGCAGCACTACTTCAGTTTCGCTTTAAAGCCAATCACACTTTAAAAGCCCTCGAACTATGCAGCACGCGCATAACTAACTATACTGATCTGATTATTTTATTATTACTTTTAAGTAAACTAGGGTCAGCTAATTTCACTCTTCTGTACATGGCACCTATGAGTCAGCACTGAGAACAGTACCCACATCTGGCCCTGGTGCAAGGCGTGCTGACACGGCTGTGGGAGGAGCTGGGCCCAGAACCAGGGTGAGCAGCCAGGGCTGGGGCCTCAGCCAGCCACCCACACCCATGGGGTGCTCAGTGACAGGCAGAGCTCCAGGTGATGAATGACAGAGGACAAAACGCAACCAACTGAAAGTGAGGAGGTTCCATCTTGATAGAAAGCAGAAGAAAATAAAGGAAAAAAAACAAAACCAACATTTTCATGACCAAGGGGCAGGTAGGTAGGGGAAATGTTGCCTGGGGAGGTTGCCATGTCCATCTTCAGAGGTTCAAGACCAAGCAGAAGAAAGCTGTGAGCAGTCGGGTCTGATTTCAAGGCTGCGATCTTGGCTTTGAACGAGACATCCCTGAAGTCCCTTCCAACCCAAACTACTCTGATTCTGCAATTTTCAAGCAACAACAAGATCAAGACCGCATTTTTAATCTCATGTCCATTGAACAAGGATACACCTACAAAGAGGCACTTCTCTGTCTTCCAGGAGCAAACAACTTTTCACAAACATTTAAAATTAACATGATTTTTTAATATATATATATATTATTTCTTTTTTTCTGCTAAGTTGTAGAAACCTTTTCTGGCCACCTGCCCAACACTGCCAAGCACAATTCACAAGTGTCTTTCATCTAGCCTTACATCAGCAGCATCTCAGAGCAGCATCAGTCTTTCCACACAAGGAAGGTCCTGCAAGTAGATTTCCACTCACATTTTATTCCCCAGTAACACCTGTTTATACACTTGCATAAAAGTTGAAAATCACAAACCTCACATTTGCCAGCAGTTGAATAGAATTAAATAACTCTGTAAAATCAAAACCAAGTCAGACAACTTTGTGGACAATATTTGCTATTCAGTTGAGTGTCCTCCCTTCAATCTAGCCCAGCAAGGGGACCAAGCCATTTTACTGGACTTGAACTAATAAACAAAGCTCTGTTAAAACTACCTGCACTCACTACAGTAACACTACCAAGAAATGCAGGCTCCAATCATCTTACAACAACAACTAAGTTCCTTGGGATTAAAGAACACATTCGCACTTGTGCTTCCTACAGGAATGCAGGCACAACACTGGAAAGGTCACGCACTGGAGGCCAGACTTTAAGAAGTCAGTTCAAGGGTCCAGCATCAGATTGTGTTCAAAGAGTACAATCCACATTTGTCATAGGATTAACACCACAAATATCTGAGGTCAAGTAAACTGCATCAAGTACATTACCGGGAGCGCTGCTTTCTGGGTATTTAATATTTCTGACCTTCCAACAATGTATTAATACTCTGGAAAAAAGTGCTTTTAAAATTTTTGATTAGTTGGAGCAACAAGAAGTCTGACAAAACTATGTGGAAACGAGTTGGATTCAATGATCCTTGAGAGTCAAGCATGAGAATCAGCTGTGTTTCTTAGAATCAGGTTTCTCATGAAGGTAAAACCAAGTGTTTGACAGAAGGTTTTCAGAAGCATCCTGTACTGTCACACAAAGGTAACCGTGGCACAAGGTAACAGCAGGGTCCTCATAAACCTGCTCCAGAGGAAAAAACAAAAAGAATCTGTGCATCTCGAAAGGTTCTCCTAATCATACAGCTACAGAATTAACAAAGCCCCTTCACCAACTGCTGTTAAAGCAATTCAGAGAACAATTCAAACACTTCCAGAACAAGTGATATCAGTTACTATCACGACACTCAAAAGAGATCAAGACATGGAGTTACTCATTTAAGATTTGCAGTGCATCTGCCAGTCTAGATAAAACTGAACTTACTTTCATGCCAAATCGGGAATCAGTTCAAAGAGAAGAAAAATAGCATAAGATTAGTAAGTTTTCTTTTAAACAAAACAAACAAAAAAAACAACTGTGTTTGAAGGAAGCATAAGTTAGCATGAATAGAAAAAAGGCACTTGCACCCTCAATCAAGTGGAAGATGCAAAGCATGAAGAAGCAGATTTATAATAACAAGGTACTCTCATACTGCTGTATGACACAAAACTGCCCTCTGTACAACAGCTTAGGGAGCTGGTATGAACACACTGCATTGTTTCCCATGACAAAATTAGAAGCATGCAGTAAAGTCAATATCCTTAAAACAAAACATCTGTCAGAACCACAACTGCAGAGAACAAATATAGTGCAACACACTGGTTTTCAGGAATAACATACAGAAGAACGCAGAACTCTAGGAATTACTAAGACAGAAGCAAGGTTAAGAGAACCATGAAGTGAGGAGAAAAAAACATTCTAGGCATGTGAGAAGAAAGAAATAGAAATCCTTAAAAAAAATAAAAAATACATTGAAAAAAGTAAAAGAAACAGTGCTGAAAGGTCAGAGTAGCAACAGCATCTAAGTTATCATATCAGAGTCGCTGAAATAAGTATCAGCATCTTTAACATTCATTAATGAGCATTTAAACTAATGAAGTCAACAGCAGTCATTCATCTCATTGAAGGTTAATAAAGCTTTAGTATCAAATATATACAGGAATACAGAAGTCACAAGAAAGCTCTGCAGCAATGAAGGCAGTTTGCCAGCCACCAGCTCCTCCTGTCCAAACAGCCCCAATCAACCACAGAAACACTGTGAGATCAAAGTGCCAAAGCCAAGCAACCAGGTCTGTAGAAGTAACTGCATCTCCTCTGCATGCACTGAGCCAGGTACGTTGTAGTGCAAAGGAACTCAGCAATGGAAACAAAATAAGGTATCAGACATCCACAAAGCTGAACAAAGCCACACAAAAAAATGTAAGGCAGAGCAAAAAAAATGTAAGGCAGTATCAAAACAAACAAATATACTTAAATGTTAAAACCTAATGTTTCACTTAATAGTCATAAGTCACATTTACACCTATTTACTTGTGGTCAGCAACGACTGACTACCTGTTACTTGTTACACCACTTAATCAGAAAGAAAGGTCCACAAAGCGTAAGGAAAACTGACCTACCAGCGAGAAGAATCACTTCAACTGCAAAAGGCTCTCTTACACCACTTCAAAACAGCATTTACAATTTCTTACTGTCAGAGTTCAAGGGCAGATCATATTTATCCCATGCATCAACAAAACCCCTTTGGACATCAAGTCATATGCTTCTATCTGCTCTTATTTCAGAGAGGATCAGGGCAGTCAACGTGGATTACCAGACCACAGAATCTCCTATTTCTACTTCACAGTCACAGAGATAAGATGTAAAATCCTTCCAAGTGTAACCTTTCAGGAACAGAGTCTGCAGCCTCCACCCTTCCTTAGGATCCTACTGATGTCAGAGCAGATTGTGCCACTAGCAGTTCTCTCTTAACATCTAAGTGATCTTCCCCATCCGTATGCACTTCGTAAGTCTACACTGTCTAGGGAAAGCATCTGAGCTTTCAAGTCTCTTTGAAAGCATTCTCAATTCAAGCTGTAACTAGAACACAAAAAGCATGTCAGCGGTACAAGCCTCAGGGGATACCGTGTGTGTAGAACGTACAGTAGTGCTCGCCCTCCTGCAAGGAAGTTTCTAAGTCAGTTAATCAAATTCATCAGTAATGGAATATAAAATATGGCTGCAGTCTCCAGAAGAAAAAAAAAAAAAAGCACCACTTAGGAAAAAAGCCCAAAATCTGGAGCTACCTGTTTGCTAGAAGCAAATGCCCCAGCAGGCTGCTCTACCTTTAAGAAAAACGCATTCCAGCATTGCTAATGTCGCCAGCTCTCTGCTAGAGAGTGAACAACAAGCTGCTCTTCACATGGTGAAGTGCTACATTTCTGAAGAAACAGGAAAGGCTTCCTCTCCCTAAAAGGCATTTTCTAGTTCCCTAATATGCCCCATGCCTACAAGGGGCAAGTCATTGTCCCACTGTCCCCAAAGAACTCAGCATGAACAGCTGCATAGGAAGAAAAGTCAGTAACACAAGTGACTACTAACCCTGGAAACAAAGCAGCAGCATGCCAGCTGCCTGCACACTCCTGTTCTATAGGCGTCACTACACCAGGCAGTTCAGAACACATTTGAATGAAGACCTTGGACAAACAAAAAATAATAGCCTGACAATTTAGTTATACAGATGGCAGCATTTGGCAAAAAAGTTTGCCCCAGCATTTTCCTAGTGTCAAATTTTGTTAAAAAAAAATAAATAAATCACGTAGCTTGCACAAGCAAGCCAGGTATTGAACAACAGCTGGAGAAAGAAAGAAAGCTGCAATTCTGTCTTGATATTTTTCCTGTCTCCATTTGAAGGCTTTCTTTATTGTCTTCACCTTTCCCGGAATTAAACTTCCATTCTACTTTCAAAATAATTCATGACTTCCAGCAAGATCTCACATACAAGTTCAAAACATCACTTTTTCCAATTATCAACCCAATTGCTTCCTCCTTTCAAGTTACACTAAAAGCACAGCTTAAGGTGAAAACCCTGGCTTTTTTCTGGCAAAAATGCTAGCCAGGATAGTTACAAGCTCTCTCACAGAAAGATGATACAGTAGGGCAGAAGCCATCAGGGACACTAAGTAACTTCTCTGCAGATGGACTTTGATCTGTTAGTCAGATACTTCTCATGCTTTATATCACAGCAACAAGGAAAAACAGCACCTACTTCAGTTGTAATAAATAGAATTATTTGCTAAAGCTTGTTTTCCAGCATCTGTTTGAGGTGCGTTCCTCGTAAGATATGCCAGCAATTGCTTCTGCCCTCTCTTACTTGGTCATTGCTTTTCCTGTATTTGTTCTATGTAACACCTTCCATTTGCCGTGATTTGTCTTCTTTCCTGACTTGTTCTTAATATTTATTCTGGTGACAGAAGTGGAGGTTCAGTTATGTGAGCATATCAAAGAAAGCAGTAGTCTTCTTTCTATCCATGAGCCCTGTACAATAAGCAGCTTTTAAATCTAGCAAGATTAGGTGGCAGGACAGAAGCAAGCGGGTTTTTTTAAGAACCATTTGTCACATTACCTCTACAATCAACATTACATCTGTAGGATACTGATGTCAGGAGGCTGATTGGTGGCTTTCTAAACCTACCCAAACTATTTTCTCTACTTTGCATCCCCTGCAGGAAATGTATACCTCCCACATTGTCGAAAGCTGATGCAGTTGACAGGAATGCCTATGGGATAGAAAACACAGCTTCAAAGTTTTCTGTTAAGGAAATTTTCAGCTGCTGTCTGCTCATTCCTCTTGAAAGATATCCCCTTGGGCCACTATAGCTCCACTGCTAAAGATTTAACTGGTGATTCCACAGGAGAAATTGAAAATTTTACCGTTGTACACTGATATACTCCATTAAAATATGACACTATAATGGAGGAAAGCCTGCAAAGGGGATGTCATTCTAATCAACCTTCCTTTGAGAAGAACATGTACTGCTATGCCCAGTTCCCTCTTCTACTACATGGATTCCTACTACACGTACTACAGAGAAAGCTGTTTGAAAAGAAGTAGGCTAAGGGCTTGGATGAAGCCACTCAGCAACAGTTCTTTGCCTCACTCCCAAAAAAAGGGAAAAATTGGGAGCCCCCTGCCTAAGCTATTCCTCAGGCAGCACCACACTTTTGGGCGTGCTCTTTGAAGCAGCAGGCTGGAGCTTTGCTGGATACAGAAAGATGGATACTTTCATATTTCACACCTGCCTCTGTATGTTACGCATTAATGGTTCCAGTCACAGAGCAGACAGCCTCTGGCATACAGCCCTTCCATTCATCATCTGCAACCACACAGCAAAGATTTATTCTGAAAAACACACATCCTCTCTTACAAAAAGCGTAACCTGCTCTTCTTGCAAACACTTACTTTTGTTTTTAGTTTCCCAGAAGCTTCCATGTTTAGTAAGTCATTTCAGTTGTAGAAAACAGAGGTGCTCGCCTCAGTGTGTGATGAAAGGGCAACACAGCATTCATTCTTCAACTTTCAAACATTTGACTTTGTGCTGTAGCTGGCCCTTGACAGAAATGCGACAGGTATGAAGACACTGTTAGAATTGCCAGAGTACTCCATCTGACATTACTTTTAAAATAACGTCACAAAGGAAAAAAAAAAAAGCCAGAACAGTTGCTACTAAAACATTCTGGAGAAAGCAAACAAACAGTTCTAGTTCTTTTTCAGTTTTCTCTTGTGTCAGCAAGTTTGGCATCAAGCTGTTGGAAGTGAAAAGAGATTCTGAATCTTTAAGATAGACAGCTCTGAAATGTCTCTAATGGGTAAATACTACATAAACTTTTAACCAACCTTATGTTCCCTAGACATTTTTGGGCATCTTATTGCACGCTCTTAAGCATTTCCTCTGTCATCTGTTTCCAATGAATACTGGCATTTGTTTCTTTTCCCAAATACATTCAGGAAAGAATTTCACATGAAAGGTGATGTGGAATTAGGGGAAATCAGAAGAAACAAACTATGAAGTAAAACTTATTTCTACACAACTCAAGTTCTTAGCAGAAATCAATACTGTCTCCTTTAAAGGAGCACCCAGACTGTTAAAGATTTACCGTTAGCTCTCAGGAAACGAGCCTTGCATTCTACACTGACACTAGCCTGGTAAATGCTGTAACCCTACGGATCAGGAATACTTTAGCACTAGCTTGCTCAAGCCCGATGATGTTACAGCTCCTGCCTTCCAAAGGAAGCTTCCAAGAGAAGCACTTGCTGACCAAGCACAGAAAGACAAACAGTGAAGAAAGGGAAAACTCTGTCCTTCATTAAAAGCACCTCTTTATCCCATCTCTTGTGATTTCTGCCACACAATGAAATCACATACAGCCCCAAAAGCGCATATAGGCTTGATGCACTTGTTAGCTTTGTTAGTAACTGTAGATCTGAACCTCTTTTTAACCACAAATAATGCTACCAGGAAAAAGATTTGTACAGTGATAATGTACAAAACCATGAGATAAGCCCCCTTTAAATCTCGTTAGACAAATACATGACTGCTAGCGAGCCAGAAGCACGGCACTGCCCCAAGACAGGAACCATGTGGGATGTCCACAGTGCTTTTTAAACATATACAGCCCTGATTAGCATCTCTCAAGACACGCCAATACTTGCTCTAGAGAACAACCACTGAATAGCTCTCAACATCGATACGATCTCAGCACTAGATTCCCATAGCTTGCCTTACGCAGGCTCAAGAAAAACGTGGCTTTCTGTACAAAGAACAGGTGAGACCTTTCCTGCCACCTCAGTGACACGTGCACCTAAAGTACTCACACAGGAATATTTCTCTGTCTTACTCCTGCAGCACACAGATCACCAAGCAGCCGTCATCTCTAGAGCCACTCCTTATTCTGAACCAGCTCCCCACACTCGCTGTGCACTGGAAGCCACACGCGCCAGAACAAACCTTCAGTCAGCCACAAACAGCAGAGCGGCTCACACGGGGCGCTCGGCACGTTTTCGTATCGCGACAAAGACGACGGTTACGGTTCAAAGGTACCTCAGCGCTAAGTCACGGCGCCCGGCCACAGGTGAGCCCTGACAAGAGGAGGCGAGGCGGGCCGAGCCCTGCGGGAGGGCGGCGGGCCGGAGAAGGCCGAGCCGAGCCCCTGCAAGCGGGCACCGAGGGAGGCGGGGCGGCGAGGGGCCGGCACCGGAGGGGCTGGGGACGCGAGGCCGGGACGGGCCCGGCCT
>JAOWBP010004006.1:16816408-16852729 GCA_028571105.1 Tragopan temminckii
GGCGGTGCCCGGGGCAGAGCCGTCCTGCGGAGCTCCGGCCCGGCCGTGCGGGCTCGTGCTTCCTCGGCTCCCGCCGTTCCGAGCCGGGCGGGAGGCAGGGGCAGCGCCGGAATCCCGGCGCCTGGCTGCGGGGCGCGGACGGAGCCGTCGCCGTGGACTGGAAGCAGCTGGGCGGGTTCTGCTCTGCAGAGCTTTACCAGAGCCAGGGCTCCGCTGGCGCGGTGCTTGTAGCGCAGAGATCCGTGGCTTTTCCAGAAAGCAGGGAGGCTTGAGCCATCCGGGGTTGGCCCAGTGCTTGTCTAGGTGATGCAGAACGCGGCTGGACGGGGGCTGCCCGCGCTGCTGGGCCTCTTCTAAGTCTCCTCCTCTCCATAAGCCTGCACGGATAGCACTGACGTGCTGTCACGGAAAGGTGGCACATCTGATCGCTGAGGTCACTGCACCCATGGGGAGCACGAGGTTACCCCTGTCAGACCCGTCAGAAGGGACACGCACAGATCAGAGAAACCTGGAGAGAATCTTTGTGCTTACAGGCGAGCGGTGCCTTGGCACATCGGTGGAGCTGCAGCACGGGCGGGCGGTGTTCTGCATCCCACCCTGCATCTCACACAGCCTTCAGTGCCCCCTCACGGCCCCAGAGCTGGTGATTGTGGCTAAAGCATTGCACCCACCCGTGGGGATGGTCGGGGGGGAGCATGGGGCAGCGTGGCTCCGCTGTCGTGCAAAGCGTTTACGTTTGCAAACAGCATTAGTTATAAGACGTGATTATGTTACTAAATTTATAATTGGTAGATATCGGTAGGTAGCATTGTGTTTAAGGAATAACTTTTACTTTGATGGTGTCTTTGGGAAAGTGGGAGAAGCTTTTGTTACAAGTTATCTCTGATCTTGGAACAAATCTGTGTTAATTAAATGTGCCGTGCCCAGATATTTGTGAGCGGAGCTTTGGACACAATTGATTTCTGTACCCCTGTCTGTGTTTTAGAGCTTTTCTTCCCCAAGCCCAGTGACAGCGTGCTCGGAAGTGGCCGTCTAACTTCTGCTTAGTTTCCCTGTACAAAACTGTCATTTTTTTCCTGGCATCTGTTGCCCCAGTGGGCAGCACTGAGCTGCAGGAACTGTCAGCGGTGCTCTGCTTAAAGACCAGTTTGTTTCTCCTTAGAAAAATATCTCCTGGAGGTTTGAGGCACCGGTGTTGTGGTTAGCTTGGGGAAACCGGGCCTCGGTTGTGCTCTTTGCCTCCACAGTTCAGGCCGAGAGAGGTGAGAGGCTCCGTGGTACACTTCTCTAGGGCTCAGTGAGCCCGTTTGTGTACATCTCAGTCATTTCCTGCCCCGTGAGTAGCAAACCGCTCTGGTTACCAGTGGGCTTCTGTGGCAGTAGGTGACTAAACCAGGTCCTCCACACTTCCTCATCTAGAGAAGTAGTTCATGTAGAATTAAACAACTGTATTCTGTCCCTTAAAACCATGGAAAACGGAGGGACAGAGCAGCAGCAGGACAGTGGGGGTGCCGTGGAGGGAGGCAGACGGAATTAGGAGACAGGAGGGCAGCGGGAGAGACTGGGTGTGGAATGACCCCTGCCCTGTCCCCGGCACTGAGGCAGGGACGTGTCTCACAGGTGCAAGAGGGGGCTCAGGAAGGCTCGGGAGGCTCATTGCTCTCTACAGCTCCCTGGAAGGAGAGTGTGATGAGGTGGGGGTCGGCCTCTGCTCCCAGTAACAGTGACAGGATGAGAGGGAATGGCCTCAAGTTGTGCCAGGGGAGGTTCAGGTTGAACTTTAAGAAAATGTTCTCTAAGAGAGTGGTCAGGCACTGGAATGGGCTGCTGAGGGAGTGGTGAAGTCAGTATCCCTGGAGGTGTTCAAGAACCATTTAGATGCTGTACTGAGGGACATGTTTTAGTGGGAAGTATTGGTGGTAGATGGATGGTTGGACTGGACGATCTTGTAGGTCTTTTCTGACCTTGGTGATTCTGTGATTCCGCGATTCTAAAGGCTGTGCCCCTCTCTCTGTGCCCCATCTGCCAGCATCATCCAAATCAATTTCCAGTAGCACTCCTTTTCCCCTGGCACAAGAAGGCAGGAGCAGTCCCGCATGTTCACCATGTAATTCCCTGTTTACCTGCTTTAACTACAGCATCTCCTCTTGGTCTCTATCTGATGAGAGCAGTCTCCCAGCAGGGAATCAGGTGGTGCTTAATCTCCTGCTTCAGTTTTATTCTGGCTCCCGCATCCCTGGCTTTGCCATCCCTTGTTCTGTGCCAGACTAGGAATGAACAACTCTGGTACCACAGTTTGTCATCTGGTTGGTGAGCAGGCATCTCTGCCCCTGGGCGAACCTGGAGTCATTGCTGTGTGTGTAAGCAGAAATCAGATTGGTGATTTGAGCACTGAGCAAAGCCTGTGGTGCTCCGCTGTGCCAGGGGAATGTGTGGGCAGCCCTGTGGTTTGTGCCCTGCGTGCAGAGGAACTCTCTGTGTTTCCTGAGCATCACTAGAAATGGCAAATGCCTGAGCTGTGTCTGTGCATCCTGCAGGCGCTGGGGTGGTTTCCCATCAGACTGAAGATTCCTGCTGCCCCTGCCCTGGGAGGCAGGTTTGGGAATGGGCAAAGCACGGCATGCGTCAGGAGCCCCACACTGCCGGCTTCAGAGCGATGAGCCTGAATCTGCACGGACAGCTTGCTGCCCACTCACAGTGTGGTGATGGCAGGGAGCCTTGGGAGCCCTGAGGCTGTCTGACCTCGAGCATGGGCTTGGTGCTGCAGCTCCCATGGGGTCTGCAGGTCCCGCTGCCCCTATGGGTGCTGGTGCTGCTGCTGGCGGGTGTGGGACGCGGCCTCCATCAGCCTCTATGCAAAGAGAAAGTCTTCATTATGCAAATTCTCATCTTAAAGCTTTATTCATGTGCTTCCTGTCAGGCTTTCCTTTAATCTCAAGAGCAAGATTGCTTGGAATTACCATACTCTTGTTAATTGCATGAAAAAAAAAAAAATCCAGCGGAGGTTGTTTTTGCCACAATCAGTAGTGATGCTGATTAGTACTGCTGGAAATCAGAATGTTTCCCTGGGTGCGGAGAGCTCGGCCGCAGCCGGAGCGGGGCAGCGGGGCGCATCTCCGCTCGGCCGTGGGCTCCCCGCTCCTCGGGCGGCCGCAGGGGCCGGCGCTGCACGGAGCGGTGCTGAGCTGGCACCGGGAGACGGAAAGCAGCACGCTTCTCGTGGTGCGCTGCGCGCGAGTTACGGTGCTGTGCGCTGCGCTCCGCCAGGCAGCGAGGCTTAATTAGATCGTATGCAATCGTGTGGACGAAAAGGCTGACGAGCACGGCCGCGCGCTCGAGCTGCCTGCGGCAGGAAACAATGAGGGGAGGACGCGTGGTGGTGCAGTGCCCTCTGCCCCCAGCCTGCAGCCGGCCGCGATGGAAGCGGAATACCGCGGTGCCCGGCCCGGCAGCGCTGCCCCTTTGGGAGCTGATGCGTTGGGTCGCCCCGTGGAAGGAAAGTACGGCAGACGGCTGCCGCGCCCGCTTTCCCCGTCAGCCGGCGGCCGCGGGATGCCGGGCGGCTCACGGCAGTGACGCAGAGCCCAGGCACGGGGCTGGGGCTGCGCTGCTCCAGGTGCACCGTGTCCCCGGGGCGGCTCGCAGCAGCACGGGGACGGACCCTCCTCGGGGCGGGCGAGCCCTGCCTGCTGCCGCCTGGGGTTTGGGGCAGAGGCGAGGCTCCTGGAGCTGCCCGCGGGGCAGGGCACCGCAGCCTCGGGCACCGCTTGCCGTGGAAGTTTTCCGCCGAATCGCGGCCGGCAGCCTTCTGGTGGGCGCTGCCTCGCGGCTGCCATTGTCCTTGTCAGGAGGGCCGTAAATTTATTCATGAAGCGCGCCGGAGCTCAGGTGGCAGCAGCTAAATCCATTTAGCGATAGGAACGAGAGGAAAGCCATTTTAATGTTCTCTCGCGGCGCCGCAGCGCTTAGCAAACCCAAAGGATATTAATTACTCAGCACGCTCCGAGATGTAAAAGCATGAATTTATCAAGACAAATACATTCGGAACGAGGGTAAGTCAACAGTAATTAACGCGGTGCAGGAAGAGCGGAGCGGCAGGGCAGGCCGTGCCGGGGCCGGGCTGGGCGCTGGCGGAGCTGCGCGCCCCTCTCGTGGGCCACGGCCGGCAGCGGCGTTCCCGCAGCGCTGCCCCGGCACGGCCGCCGCCAGCTCCGCCTTCTCGCCGGGTTTGTCTGCTCTGCTCTGCTCCGAAGTCTGCGCGGTGCTCAGCAGACGTGCAACTGCAGCTGTGGGTGAGCGGCAGCCGGAGAGATGAATTGGTGGGCGCCGCTTGACAGGTTTAAGCGTGGCGTGTGTTTTTATACCGCATCCATTAGAGCAGACAAATGGAAAATCCGAAGCTGACTGCTCTGCAATTTAACAGTCACAGGGTTTGGGGAAGGCTGATGTCTTCCTCGTTGCTGGTGATGGGTCACGTTTAGCAAAAAGCCCTCTAAAACCAAAGCAATTTGAGCGTAGGCACCTGGCCAGGCTGCGCGTGGAGCTGACTGACATCGTGTGGAGTGAGTAACTCCTGTGCTGCTGCTTTGTCCGCAGGCTGTGCGGATGACCCAGGGGAATTCAGCCTAGAAGATGCCCTCGGCCCCATACGGCGTAAGTCAAATTCATTCACTCCTTACAAAATAAGCAGAAAAATAAGAAGTAATAGGTGCAACTTGCCCACTGGGATCCCTCGGCGAGGCGGCAGAGGATGCAGTCTGGCCCCAGCCCCGTGGCAGGGCTGCCTGTGCCCACGGGAGCCGCCTGTGAGCTCCGTGCCTGCTGCTCTGTCCCAGGGCGCAGGTCGCAGGGCCATGGCAGCACCTGGGTGCAGCAGAAGCACTCCAGCATTCAGATGGAAATTAATAGGAATGGAGCGGCCACAACTCTTGCTCATAATTTATTCATATACTTCATAAAGCTAACCACTGTTAATGGATAGTGGTTTGCAGGGAAAATAAAAAATTACAACAAAACAAATAAAACCACCTCCCGAAGCCGATGGCAACTTGTTTTGCCCTGGGAGCAGTCAGTCCCTGAGCACTGGGGTGTCTGCAGAACTGCTTTGGCAGATGGGGAGCTCCGGTATGTGGCACAGTGCTGGGAGCTGCTGTCAGTGCAGTGGCTGGTGGGCAGGGGATAGCCAAGCATCAGCAGCTTGCTGCTGCTTCCTCTCTGCGCCGTCTCCTGGAGTTGTCCCTGGAGGAGTTCTCTGCTTGGCATCAGCCCCAGCCAAGCTCTGGGCTGGACCTGCGTGGGGCTCCCTTGGGCTCTCACTGCGTGTGTGCGGTTGCAGCTGTGAGTGTCACAGGGACAAAGGCAGGGCACGGCGCTCCGGCTGTGATGCCGGTGGGCTCACCCACCAAATCCTAGCCTTGTGTTCTCGGGGCAGAGGTAGTGTTTCTGGTGCTGCCCATGGCTAACGCGTTCCTCCCTTTTCTATCACAGCCACACCTAAGGGACCCAGTAAGCCGGCCGGTGGGACAGGAGGGAGAGGTGAGATGTTCTTGGCACGTGTTATTTCAGCGAGTGTCAGCTGTGTGCTGTCCGCAGCAGCTTGGGTGCCGAAATCTTGGTTGGCAGTGTGGCAATAGGCTGTGCTGCAGTGGCTGCTTGTGCTGCCTGAGCTTCCCCTGCCTGCACTGCTTGATGGTGCCTTCTCCACCATCGCCGCACAGCCGCTGTGTCCCTTGCATCTCCTCTCTCCATTGGCAGCGCTGCACACCTGTGCCTAAGTAAATGCACTATTGATGTTTCTGTCTGTTCTGAAGGCAGCCAACATGAGAGCATTTATGGCCACGGCTGAGTTCTGCACGCTTTGCAGTATTGTAATGGATTTGACACAGGTCACGGCTGAGCCGCACGGAGGCCATCATTTTCTGCCTGTGCAGCACCGGCTGGCTTTGATCCCAGGGAGGAGCTTTTGCTCCAGGACATCCCCGGCTTTCACCGAGCGGTGCCAGGCATTTTCCCATCCAGAGAAAACCACCTCCGACCGTGGGGGTCAGGGCCCTGGCTGCCAGATCCCAGTGCCAGCCCCACTGGAGGATGCTTATGCCTGGCCCTGCCCACAGAGAGCCCCAGCACCGTGGCTCACCAGTCTGCTCTCTCTACAGACTTCGACTTGGCTGATTACTTCGACAACCCCGTGGAGCCCACCAGGAAGCCAGCCAGGCCCACCGCCAGGCCCTTCCCACGGCCAGGGAAGCCAGGTGCGTTGCCCTGCCCATCGCTGCTCTGTGGGAGCTGGGGCTGCGTACAGCCAGGGCCTTGTTGGGTGCACCTTTGGGAAGGTGACAGCGTTTTGTTCTCCCCTCTGTGGCACTTTCAGACAACGGCTTGTGGGATGTTATCCGCACCACCACCAAGCGGCCAAAAACAACGCAGACCCCCCGCAAACAGAACCCAGGTGAGTGCAGCTGCCCAGCCACGCTGTGTCCAGCCCTTTGTTCAGGTGAGAGCTGCAGCAGGCCCCGGTGTAACTGTGCCACGCAGGAGCACGGCACAGACATACCTGTGGTCATGGGCTGCTTTGCTGCCCATGGGGGCTGAGCTTTGTCGAAAAGGTGCTCCCAGGCTCAGCATCAATTTCAGATGAGGTGAAACTTATTTATGAGATAGCAAGTGGGTTGAGGTGGTCAGGCTGGCTCTGTTCCAGATTTTTAGCTGACATTTAGCAAAAGCAATCTGAAGCTGCTCTGTTTGAGCTGAGCTCCTGAGCTACTGCACTCCTGAGGGTGCCAGCTGCATTCTGCAGAGACAAACACCAGCAGGCAGGGGCACTGCGGGACAGCCTGACTGCCAGTGGGCCCGTCCTGCTGCCTGCTCTCCCATCTGATCTGTCTGGCACATGAGCCACAACACAGGGCGATTCCTGCATCTGCCGCAGCAGCACCACTGGACAGGAGCGTTTCCTGGACTGAGTACTTGTCAGCATCAAGGAGGTTGCTAGCGCTGCTAACCCATCTTGTTTTACAGGGAAGAATCCTTTGGATCTGGACTTGGCTGATGCCCTTGGAGATAGGGACGATGAGAGGGATGGCAGGCAGCCGGCTGTGAGGCCAGAGGAAGGTACGTGGGTTTCCCTCTCCCTGCCGTTCTCACCACCATGTGTTTCTGGGCCCTGTGGGAGCCTCCCAGCACTGGAGGCTCACTGTGGGACACCCCCTCCATTAAACAGTGGATCGCTGCCAGAAGCTGGGGGTGAGCAGAAGCAGGTCATGCCTTGTCCGGGGCTTTGGGGGTTCTGTTGCGTTCCCCTCATCCCCGTGCCCAACAGCTGTTTAACTGAGTGCTGCTGGGGTTTGCAGTCATAGCCAAGATGTAAATCCAGGGCAGACTCAGTCCTGGCACAGCACGTGCTGAGGGCCAGAGACTTCTTTTCCGTCTCTGAAATGCTCCAGTGAATGCGTCATTTGTCTGCAAGGAGTGCTCCCTTGAGCACCGCCGCTAGAAAACAGACTTTGCACGGCTAGTTTATGGATGTCGAGATGGCTGTACGCCCCCCTCACACGTGTAATTAATAGCCAGGTACTTTATTAGGCTATACTAACTAGGTGACTTGTCTGCACTTTTGGGGTCTATGCTCTGGCTGGAAGGCGGGAGGTGTTGGGTGCTGGAATGCAGCACTGTGGCCAGCTGGCCCCGTGGCACATGGCCACGCGCTGCCCTAGCATCACTGCACCTCGCAGAGGGTTTCATCTCTGCGGGTTCTGTTCTTGTTTTTGTTTTGTTTCTTTAAAGTTTACATTCATTACTAAACCCATAAACCACTTTTTTTTTTTCGGTGAGCTGGTGAGCTGGCAAGTGTCTCCCAGGCTGGAAGGGCAAAGGCTCAATGGCTCCATTAATGCCACTGCCACCTCCCGCGATTCCCTTTTCTTTCAGGCAAGATGTAAAGTCAGTTATTACCTCTTTTATGAGCTTAAAAGAAAGTAATTTGGGGCTGAAGATTCTGCTAACTCTGTCACTGTGAGAGAGGGGATCTGCCCATTGACCCAGATCTGTTCTTGCTCATGGAGCGGCTGGAGCCACTGGTGGAAATGCACTGGGCCATGGTGCAGCTGCTCCCTGCTGCACAAAATGCCCAGCAGAACCCCTCAGAACATCCAGAGGGTTTGTAGGGGACACCAAGGGGAACACAGCAGCCTCAGCTTTCCTGTGGGCAGCTGTTCTGCCAGGCACGTGCTGCTTGGGAGGGTTCAGAACCCCCACAGCCCCACTCCCAGCCCCCCATGCTCCCTGGAAACACCCATAGATGCTGTGACAGGGACAGACACCAGGCCAGCTGGCATCTGGCTCTCTGGCCCCTTGCACCCTGAGTAGACCTGCACTCTTTCCCTTCCCATTCCACTTGTTGCTTTCTGGGTGGCTGCAGCACTCACCCCTTGGAGGGCAGCAGAAGGGGATGATTTCTCTTTGCTCTCCAATCACAGTTTGTTGTTATTTTTTTAAGGATTTTCGGACAGTGACCTGGAAGGCATTGTGGATGATGGCTACAGCCCCGACAAGAAGAAAGGTAGGGAGGGCCGGCGGGAGGGTTGGTGCCCCCAGCATGAGACAGAGATGGCCACGCCACAGGGACCCCTGAGGGCATCTCCCCACGGCAGGGAGACCCCACAATGGGTCTGAGGGGATTGGCAGGGGCACTTGCTGTCCTGGTAGCAGTGGTTGGCACTGATGGCCCTGGGCCAGCCCATGCTACAGCCACCAGCAGATGCCAGGCTGTCCCTCAGCACCTGGCAGATGGAGTATGGCTGTGGGGCTGGAATGGAGCTTCTTGGCCCCCACCCCATGCTGTGCTGACCCTGGGGCTGTCTCCCCTCTCCTCATGGACACTGTCCCTCCTCTCAGGACGCGACTGCTGGTTTCGGGAACAGGGAACAAGCTGTGCTTGGCTCAGCCTGCACGGAGAGCCACGCTATTAAATATTAAAGGCAGTCGAGTTAGAAATGGCGAACACCACCAGCCCAGTCGACATTTAATGAATCACCGTGCCAAGGACAAACTGCACTGAAGGCATTAATACAGTGCTGACCTGCTTCTGTAATGCGGGATTTAAGCAGCTCGCTCAGAGCTGCAGCTTCCAGCAGGAGCCATTCCCCCCAACTTGAGCTGTGCACAATTGTCCCAGCGTCACATGCAGCTGCCCCAGTGTCATGTACAGGTGTGCCAGCTCACAGCTCGGGCAGCTGTCCCCTCTGATGGCACAAGGATGCCACACTGCGATGAGGAGCGTCTCTGTGCCATCGCGCGGTGTGGGGTTGTGTGTGGGCCGGGCTGCTGATGGCTCTTTTCTCTTTCAGGATCTGGAGGCAACACCGACAGCCAAGGTAGGGCCATGGGGGCCGCGGGGGGAGCGGGGCCTGGGTGCCTCCCTACCACTCAGCGCCTTTCTGTGCCCTGCAGACAACCGGGTGGAAACGGGCACCATCGCCGGCATTGCCAGTGCCCTGGCCATGGCACTTGTGGGGGCCGTCTCCAGCTACATTTCCTACCAGCAGAAGAAGTTCTGCTTTAGCATCCAGCGTAAGCAGCCCCTGGTGGGGGTGGGAGGGCTGCGGGTGGAGGATTGCAGAGTGGGACTTGGTGTGTGGGGACACCGCTCCAAGTGAAAGCAAACCGTGCATTGTCTGCCAGAGGGACTGAGAAGAATGCATTGGCAGTGTTGGCTGTGGCATCCCACCTGGCTGCCTTGATTCCAGTTCGTACTGAAGTTCTAGCATGCCTGGCGTGGCAGCACTCCGCAGCAGCTTTCAGGCCACAGCAGTCTGCTGTCAGCCTCCAGTCTCATCAGACTTAGCTCTGGCCATATGGGATGGTGAAGGGTGAAGAAATTCTGCTTGGCTTTCCAGTTGATGAATCAGTTGAGGCATGGGAACTAAGGAGTGTTGGTGGGTGTGATATTGCTGCAGTTGTAGTGTTGTGATGGTGGTCAGCACCTGCTCTTCTGCTCTTGGCCAGCCCGCAGCAGGTGTCCCCTAAGAGCCCAGGTGAGGTAGACAGCTGTTTCATACCCTCTCACCACACACTCTCTTTGCACCTGGCCTTTGGGAAGGGGTCAGCGGGGAGGGCCCTGCACAGCACTGTGGGGGCTTACGGGGGCACATAGCCCTGGTGTGGTTACAGGCGGCTGCAGCCAAAGGGCAGAGGTGCAGGCAGCTGGGAAAGGCTCTCTTCAAAGAAATCCCATGAATTGAGAATCTCATGTGTTCTGGGGAAGGGTGTCTGGGGGCTGGAAATTTGGGTGGGAATCATGTTATTTTCCCAGTTGTGTCTCAACAAACAGGAGTGTTTTGGTAAATTAGATCAGCGGGGAGAGTCAAATGAATGTGATGGAATGAAACTCCCTCGTATATTCCCTCCACTTAAATGATATTTTGGTAAGAATAAATAATTTTAAAAAAAGAGAGTAAAGGCTTTGATGAGGAGAAAGCTGAGATGCACAAAGTCCCAGAAAGGCAGCAGGAAATTAAAGTTAATTATAAAGGAGGATTAATTTAAGCCATCAGACACGGCATGCTGGGCTAATGTCAGGCCTTAGATTCCTCGCAATGCATGACAGCAGTCCGCAAGTCGTCAGACACTGCGGAAATGGCTTTTCTATCAAGAAGCACAATGGCACTGGGCGTTATCCCAGCAGAACACGTGCCTGGGGACAGCAGTGGGCCCCATGGGTGTCCTTGCCCCACGGCCGTGCCCTTCTACCTGGGGCTGATGCAGGAGAGTTGGGCTGGAGCTCGCCCATCTGAGCCAACCTCTATGATGGCTTGAGAACGCAGCACAGCTTTCTCAGCACCAGTCACGGTTTACCAATGTTTCTGTGCTGCTGTTAATGCAGAGGAGTTTGCAAAATTGTAGTCAGCTTTCAAAGAAGACAGGCCTGTTACCACAGGTTTAAAGACATCAAAGCAAACAATTTCTGTTTTCTAACATCCCATCTCACTCTCCTTATTGTTGCTTCTCAGAGGGACTTAACGCCGAATACGTGAAAGGGGAGAACATGGAAGCTGTCGTGAGCGAGGAGCCCCAAGGTGAGGGCCTGGCCACAAAGCCATGGGTGCTCCGGGAGCCGCTGTGGGAAGGCACCGCTCGGTTGTGCTGCACCTTTTTGTGTAACAGCCACTGTGATGCTTTTCCCGCTGTATTGCACACAAAGGGAAGCCATGATGAGATACCAAGGCTCTCGTTCTGCAAATGGTGGCGGTTGATGTTGAGCTGTAGTGTTTTCAGACACCAGAAGTGCCTCGCACCAGAAGTGTGCTCCTTCCTTCAGCAGATAAAGGAGGCTGCTGTAAAGGCTGAGACTGGGTACAGCCGAGCGGCGTTTGGCGCCTGTTGCTTGCAGTCATGTACAGTTGTGTACTGTCGTACTGATGGCTTTTATTTTCTTCCCCAGTTAAGTACTCGGTACTGGAAACGCAGTCGGCAGAACCGCCGAAACATGACGGTGCGAAGGTGTGAGGGCACGGCCTCCCATCCCCGCTGCTGGGAAGGAACCCGGAGGCAGCAAACACTGAGATCTCACCTGCTTGTAATTTAGCTATTTATTTCATTTGAATCCAAAGCTGTTTGATGTGTACTTAGGCTTGAACTGGCTTCTTACTGCTCTAGGCTTTAGGGTTAGGATGGCAGTATGTGTTTATTTTTTGTAACGAGATATGTTTACATGGAAGGAATACTAGAGGTTTGACTGAAGTCGTATTCAAACCAGCAGCAGGTGCTTCAGCAGCAATCCCCTGTGGGTAAAGGACGAGGCCTTTTGCAAGGACTGCTTACAGGTGTGAGGACGGCGAAGTGCCTGTTATTAGCAACCCAGGGCAAACCAGCCACCTCCCTCGTCAGTCTCCCTGTGCCACAGCGCTGCTGCCAAGGCCTGCCCTCACTGCCTTGGTGCTGCTTCCTCCTCCCATACTGATGCCAAGATGTGGGGACACGCTTTGTGATGCGTTTTCCCAAAGCAATGGGAAGGGAAGGGGAAGTGGCTGCCTGGTGTAAAAGGAACTCCCAGTTTATATGTAGCCCTGAAATACTTGCGTTTTTTAAAATGTTTTGCAAATCCCAGATTGTGCAAATGTACGTGGACTACCAAAAGCATTTCCTTTGGTTAGAGCTGTCAGGCAGATGTGACTGCCACAAGGCCTTGCTGTGACCCCTGAGGTCCCTTCTGGCTCGAGCCATTCTATGACTCGGTGAGCCTTCTGTCCCATGGCTCCCTTCAAAAGGAAACGGCCCAGTCACGTTTTAAGTACTTTGCAACAGCTGTGCAATTCTTTATGCTCTTCTTAACACTTTTAAAGCCTTACACTAGCTCTAGCAGAACAACTATGGCATTTTATAAGGGAGACGAGTTCTGATGATATATGGTGCCTCGTGTATTTAGAGCACTTAATAGCAGTACTGGAGGCTAACTGTCACTACTTCATTGTACAAAAGTGAGTGGATTAGAAAAAACAGTTCTCAGCTGTTCTGAGACTGTAACTCCCTGCTCCTGTGTAATTAGCAATAGCCAGAGAGGAAACAGCCTCATGTTGTGCCAGGGGAGGGTCAGGTTGGACATTAGGAAATACTTCTCTGAGAGAGTGGTCAGGTGCTGGAACGGGCTGCCCAGGGAGTGATGGAGTCACCATCCCTGGAGGTGTTCAAGAAACACGTAGATGCTGTACTGAGGGACATGGCTTAGTGGTGGTAGGCAGACGGTTGGACTGGGTGATCTTAGAGGTTTTCCAACCTTGGTGATTCTGTGATTCCAAGACAGATGCAGAATACACTCCTTACGTTTGTGTACTCAAAGCGTCAGATGTTTTTGGGAAACGATGGTTGGAGAATTCTGCTGGGCACAGGCAGGAGCTCTGATGCTAGGAAAGCCATGTCCCCAGAGTCAGACTGTGCTTCAGGCATCACCTGCCTTTCCTCTCTTAGCTGAATGGGTTTGAAAGCTGTAGCATGAAAAATGTTTTTACAAAATGATTGTACAGAAGGTGTCGATGTGTTGATGAACACTAGGAGTCATTTTAGATTAGATCAGGCAAATATAAACCCATTTCTCTTAGCTGCGGATTGTCAGCATGTTTCCATGACCCTGCACTCTCTGCACACCCAGTGGATGGGACAGGGGCGCTCAGGATTGCTTACAGGCCATAACACTTAAGTTTACCTTCCTTTAGGAAATGGTTACAGCAGGACATAGAAGAAACACTCATGTACCTCACAGGTACTGGAGGTGGTGGTTCAACTGAGGAAAAACAGCCCTCTCAGAATTCAGAAGCAGACAGCACTTAAAAGTGCTCCTTTCCCTCAGGCCTTTTATATGACTTTGGTGAAAACTTACGCCTTAACGTAACTTCAAGGTTTGGGGTATATGGAAGAATGTAAACACGCAGTGAAAGGGATGACATTTTCAGAAGTTTACAATTTACAAAAAGAATTAAAAATCTCTCTCTGAGATTTCAGATGGGAAAATATTGACAAATACTGCAGATAAGAAATTAAACTCAGTCTTGTCTTCAAAACTGGGCAGAAACCAAAGCCGTGATGTGCTGAGTGCCAGCTAAGGCTCCGCTGGCTTCATGCAGTCTGCTTCCTCCTCTGTCTGCCCGGCAGATGGTGGGAGATGTGGGGAGCTCAGACCTCGCCCCTTCACTGCTTCGGGCACTACAGGGATGGAAGGCTCAGCTGTATTTTCCTGGCAGTGAAGCAAGTGCTGAAAGAAGGAACGCAGCGCTCGCCTCTGCAGCCATCTTCATTTCATTTCATTGGTACCCATTCATTTTAAATTGGGATATGGAATTTGTAAAATTCCTGCACTTTAATTCTGTGAACGTGGCATGAACTTTCTCGTCCTGTATTTAAAAAGGCAGTGAAACAAGTGGAATGCTAGGATGGTTTTTTTTTCCCTGAGTCCCAAAGTGTACATAGAGCTGACTTGAGAGCTCATGGGATGTTGTGCTGTGGGCTCTTTTCTCATGTCATCTCACATCTCCAGCTTCGCTAAAGCTCTATCTCATGTCATGGTTCAGAAAAGCTTTCACAATTACACAGAAAGCAGAACTGAAGGGACTTAACCAGCTCTTATCCCGCTGTTTACCAATTGCTTGCATTTTCCTTTGGCAGTACTGTAGCAGGTTCTTCATTTTAGAATACTGTGCCATTGAATTCTTCAGTTTAGAATACCCCGTTGTGAATTTCAGATTCTTTTTGGTGCTTTAATAAACTCAGTCATTTTCTCGCAGCCTCATTAAGGAATCCCAGCAAGTGCTGCACTGCCATTGTTCACTACTCATTTGTTGTGGTAGCAGTGGAATTACTCCACAGTACCATTTCAGATTCTGAAAAAGCAAAATGATGAGACAGGGTAAGTCCTTCACATTTGGTTCTGTAATAAAAGTGAACAAATGAAGTTCAGATACAAAATTCTTGTGAAATTAGAGAGTCATGTCTCGTGAGTGAAATCCTTGTCTAAGAGCAAAGCATATTGCTTACTGCTGCAGAAACAATCTATACCAAATGAAGGCTGAATGTTCTGCTGTGAAAAGACTAATTCTGCTAACACTGACGTGCATGTAAGGGTCAGTGGGGGGGAAAGATCAGAATCTGACTACCTTTGGAAAACATTAAAACAAACTGTCTACTAAGGCGTTTTGGACATTTTTTTCTGTATTGCAAGTCAACTGCAAATGGCACACCATAACCTTTCTACACATAACCTCTTCTACACTGACACTAGAGACTTCACTAAGAAAACAGTGGAAGAAACACCCTTCCCAACGCATCCCAAAATGGTCTTTGTGGGGAAACGTGCATCATTAAGGGACTGTAATCTAACGGTAATCTAATGGTAAAAGTTGCAGTATGTAAGCGCACACCCTTGGTCATGCCTCTCCTCCTCAGGCCCCTGAGCTCAGGCACTGCAGCGCTCTGCCTGCCTGCACTCACTGGCTGTCAGCCTGTTGCACGACTGCAGGTTTACATTTTCACAACCAGTGAATTCATCTCCCATGCAATGTAAATGAAGGTTGTGACCTTTGTGTAACAATGCATCGCTTGGTCTGACAGGCAGACCACGTGTTTGTTTCAAACTACCCCCTACTTCCAACTCCTTGTAGAAATAAAATTCCTTCCCAACTGCACAGGATTGGCCTGGCAGTCAAGAGATGCCTGGGGTAGGATATCCAGATATGATCTCTCAGCACACGAGCATTCCTTTTCACATCTTCTGCTATGAGGTTTGCCTCACCTGGGGAATGTTCTGAATCACCTGTATTACCCTGTCCTCTGCTACAGCACTCAAACCACCCAAATGCAAGCTGCTGATCCCTTATTTATTTCCAGCCCTGAGGAACCAGCCATGCCTGGCATTACTAAATACAGCACATGGCTTAATACAGCTTTTTTTTTTTTTTTAAACCAGGGGAGAAATCACTTCCCTTGTTTAAAGCATTGACTCCTCCTTGCAGGAGGCTGCCTGTGCAGGGAACAAAAAGGGGTGGATAAGACTGCTCACCAGCTTCAAAAGCCACCTTCCATTTTCCTGAAACCAAAACACTGACACTTATCTACAGAGGAGGAAAAAGTGTAATTAATCCCCAAAACAGGACTAAAGTGGCAAAGTGGCTGATGCTGATGATTCAGTTAACTTCACAAGCAAAAATTGTTTCAATTGTCTAACATCACTTCAGTCTACTCTGGTATACCACGTTCACCTTGTTCGCTCTCTCAAGTGTCAAGCTGAACTGCTGGCTGTCCTTCTGCACGTTCCCTTTATGAGGAGTCAAAAACAAACAAACAAAACAAAATAAAATGCAGCTACTGACTTAGAGTTAGCAGTTCCGTATGGGGAACTTCAAACAGGGAGCAGCATTCTGCTCTTACTTCAAACAGTCCAGTACTGCTTTATTAAAATAAAATTAAAAAAAATGAACAGTTGTTAAATCAATAGGAAAAAAACATTTGAATATTGGGAAACAGACTGAGTACAGTCTACTAATCACCTCTGTGGTACAAGACTATGCTTTAGCTACCATGTCACCTATACAGAATTTCTGAAAATCACCACATTAAGTGTGTGCAAAACCACTTGTGCCATGCACACGTTACAGCAGAATCCTTGCCTACCCCTGCAGCCAGGCAGATGCCTTGAGCTGCTCTGGGGCCCGCGGATGAACTGGCAGCAGCAGAGGTATGTGGGAGCCTTGGTGGCACAGCACAGTTCTCACACTGCAGTTCTAGGAACCTAAGCTTTTAAAATCTCACAATGCCTAAGCTAATCCGGTCATCACTTCCACAATAATTATAGAGGAAACGTTGTGACTATGAGCACCAATAAAGAGGAAAACTTCAAAAGATTTTCCTTAGTGCTGCATTTTAGAGATAAAATGCTTTGCTTTAATGTACAGTTAAAACGTCAAGGAAATCTGCAGTATGGTAGTTCTGTTCAATCCCAGCTCAACATATTTGGCAATGTAAAATTCACCGCTGCCATGAGTTTAGCAGAACTTTTTTTTTTTAAAAAAAAACAAAAAACAGAGAAACATTACTCATCTATTTATAAAAAGCATGAGGTTCGCTAAGAGATGCTACCTTGCAGCAGCCTGTACTTTGTTCCTGTAGGCAAATACCTGTTATAAAGTGCTGCATCACAGAAGGGCACACCCAGCCCTGCATGGGAAACTTGGGAGTACAGACACAGTGCATCTGCCTTCCAGGTGGAGCTGCAGACACTCACAGCTCACCTCCCTCATTTACTGTACACTGTGTATATTAATGGAGAGAAACAGAAAAGTGCTGTCTCGTATTAAGGGCAAAAGCATGATAATACACGTCTACTCACAGAGAGTAAAGCACACCATTCACATATGGAACCATCACATTCTTAAGAACAGGGCTTAATTCCCAGCAGCAGAACTTGAAGCACGAATTGGAAAGCACACCTGCAGCACTTCAGCACGTCAAGGAGAGGAACCAGAATCTCACAAAACACAGTGAGGAAAAGGAACAGGAAGATTTTCGGCATGCACCACTTCTATGCCTTTCCACAGAGGCCATCTATACACCTGCTAAAGAGGCCGTGGAATCACTGTCTTGAAAAGCTGGATGTTACAGCTATCAAGTATCTGTGTAAGTATTAAAACCTTTGGGTATTACTGTTGGGAATCTGTATTTTAAATGAAAATTGAGATGCATTATTCACAGAAAAAAATGCTATCAAGAGTTTAAAAAATAGCCATCTGGCTTTATTTCAAGCAAACCAATTAAGCTCATATTATTTAAAAAACTTTGTCAAACAAAGTCATTACGAGTTAAGGTCTTTGAGTTTGGGTAGGCAGGATCCGTTTGCTGACTCAGAGCATAAGAACATCAGCAGAACATCACACACACATGTATATGAACAGACATGGCTCTGAATTTTGTGTGTACAATTTAAAATAAAACACTGCTAACAACATGTGGAGCTATACAGACTATACAATTTACACAGCTGAGTGTCATTTCAACCCCCAGTGCTATTATTTCCTAGAAAACAAACGTGTACTTTGAACAAGACCTTGATGTGATTAAGTCCACCCCTCACTCAGGAGGCTGAAGCTGAACAGTAAACTAAACCATCAAAAGACTTTATTGCAACTTGTACAAAAGGCATTAAAAAAAAAAACTAAAATACATGCTTCACCAAATATATTACATCATACACGTCAGCACGGTGTATTTGACAAACCCAGTTTATCTTCATCCACTTTTAATGGCATATTTAGTTGAAATGCAAAACTGACTACACTGAAAAACATTACTTGAAAATCAATTTCCAAGTGCATCAATTTCCTTAAAAAACACAACTGCTCTACCAAAAATATATATATATATATATAGTATTACCGTGTGAAATACAGAGCTCCCATTAAGAAAAACGTCCTCAGTATTCTGTGTAAGCATTGTGTCCATTTCATCTGATTCTCTCAAGCAGGCATGGTATGCTAGGCAGCGTGAGAGGCATCTTCCTGTCTGCTTAGCAGATGGATTCCCTTTTGAGGATGGCTAAATTGTTAGTTGCTCAAAACAAAGTTTAATTTCACAATTGACGATTTAAGTAGAGATGTCAAAACATGTGGGGACTGCCAACAATACAAGACATCACATCTATTGAAGCTCTTTTTGGCCTCATTGTAGTAATATCAGACACAGTAAGGCATGTAGATCATAGCAGTTACAAGCCACTCACAATCCCTGCGTGATGGGAAAACATTCTGCCCCTCTCTTTGCATTACCTGACTTGAATTGTTTCACACAGCTTTAGTTACACATCACACAGAAGTGTGCACAGGTGTGGCTGAATGGGACGGAGACGAACCTCTGTCAGAGGAGGAGGAAAGGGACCTTGTAGCTGCTTCCCGCTGCAAATCTTCAACCTTCTTCTGAAGCTCAGTCCGGATGGCGAGCAGCTCCTTAAGGTTCTGATGGATTGGAACCTGTGGGTGAAGAAAGAAAAGGTTTACTCTGATCCATAATAACAAGTTACCTTTTCAAGTAATGCTTCCATGGTGCCCCATGGTAACACCACGAATCCAGCAGCTATGAACTTCAGTGTGTCAGTATCGAGGGACAGCGTTTAGCCATCTGAAAGGGAACATTTTTGACAAACTATTCCTTCCTAACAATACACACCATTGGCAGGAAGCCTGTTCAAAACACTGTTTGCAAACCAAGTTGTTGGGATACCAAACACACTCCAGTAAGTGTATCCCTATCCCTTACCACCACCACTTTCAGTTGAGCTTAAAATGCCTTCACAGAGAACTATTTTCCATGCCTGCTGGGACAGAACTTGCTAGGCAGAACTCACAAAGCTGGCTCCATAGGGAGCATGTCATTACTGTTCTAGCCAGGCACTCTTCCAAGAGCCTGACCCCTCCAGCACGTTGGTGAGAAAAGCGCAGCAGCCACGTGGATTGTGCTTGTGCTGGATCTCCTAAGCCAGACACCAATACACTTCTTGTACATGTGGCTCACATGGGTTTCTGCTTCTGCTTCTGACAGTGGCATCAAGAACACCAGAGACTTTGGGCAGGGATCTACAGAGTTATATGTGGTTGTCAGATTCCTCCAGTACATTAAAATCTGTTGCAGACAAAGGAAGACTCGAGTCACGTTGCTTTTTAAACAGCTGGATCTTTTTTCCTCAGACAAGCAGAGAGAGGCTTCCCCTTATTTCAAATGCCACAGAAAGGACAAAAAAGTTTGTATCCTGCTTTTAATTTCTCTTATCCTCCATCATCTCTGAATTGTTTACAGCTTTTGGAAAGCACAATATGGGAAAATAAATAAATTGGGCTGACAAGGTAATCATGGGAAGATGTAGCATTGGGAAACTTGCAGATTGCTAGACATAACAAGTAAGTGACACGTCAGGCTTCTGGAACACCAGAACACCCAGAACAGCAGGGCTGGGATGCACACCCAAGCAGGACATTCTCACATAGCGTTATAAGAAGAAAACCAGAGAGGGTTTCTCACTATCAACACACAACCGAGTCACAGCTCACAAGCCTTCCTCCTCCCAACCCCTGCCTACACTGCCCGCACAAATTCTTTAGCTAGTGATGCCACAAGTCCAAAGACAACAGCCTCCTTCACCAACCAAACACAAAGCACCTCCTAGAGAAAGCCAATCTCATTTTTCTAAGGCGCTCTACAAAAAAACAAATACACCTGAAAGCGTGACAACACTGAGCTTGGCTGTGAAGTTTCTCAAGATGCTGTAATATGCACTACAGAGAAGACAAATAAGGGGTCTGGCTGACAAGGTCACCCAGAGCATTCCACTGCACAGCGCCCAGGCTCCCACAGAAGCATCTCCATACAACTGCCTTTTGGGAACCAAAGCCACTGCAGAGCATGGCATGCTATGTATGTGCTCAGGGAAGGGTCCGAGTGCCTGCACTGCTCAATCCTCCTGTGTTCCCCTACGACTTAATTCAACAATTCACATCTTCTGCCTTAGCTGAAGTGCCGCTCTCCCAGGCTTACATCTCAAACAGCATGATCTTAAAGTAAGTTCTCTAAATAACAATAATGTTTTTAAAAGGCAGCGCGTATTTGAGTCACGCAGAAAACTTCAACGCAAAGGCTGAAAAATTAGGCACTCAAAAAACTAGAGTGTCAGAAAGATCATTTTTCCAAACTTAATTCAGCCTCCCTATACACTTACATAAAATTGTTGGTTAGATAAACATTAAAATACTATTTTCCTTCTTGTATTCCTGCTTTATTCAGTGCAGAGTTTGATGCTATTCCACTATAGAGCACCTCTTCAATGTTCAGGTGTCTTGGTTTTTTTTTTTTTTTTTTTTTTTGCAGTTTCTGACCCCATCCTTTATTTATTCTTCTGAAATGGAAATGCTCTCTTTTCCTAATGGGCTTTTCTGTCCTTTCATCTCACAGTGAGAAACAAACAGTGCCCGGCAGGTTTAGGTTCCACGGACACCAGCATCCTTCATGGCACAGTCTAGACTGCCCCAAAGAAAACTGTTCCACAGAATGAGTCAGATGGGCTGTGCAGAACACAATGTACCATTACAACTTCACATATAGCAACTCTACCAAGAGACAAGCTGAATGCTGTCACTTTCTCCTTTCCAAGTGGTTAAGTCTAGATCTGATTAGACTCCATACAGATTGGGTGAAACTTATTTTCTCAGATGATATTCCAGAAGCAGAACAGAAAGCAAGGAGTTTCACCTTGTGAGCATTACCCACTACTCATTCCCATTCCCCATCAGTCGTAGCTCACTCATATTTGTATCAAATCCATCTCTTCCTTTCTAACTGCATTTCCTCTCGGCACTTAAAAACGTACTGAGATGGTTGCAGCCTCAGCCCTCCACATCAGATGAATGTTTTTGAGGATACGATCAGCCACATTTCCGAAAGATTATCTCTCTCAATTAAATCTCCTGCTTGCCCTAGAGATGGAGCATTTACAGAACAGCCCTTCACCCCAACAAAAGGAAACCTACCATACCAATATTTTCACATTTTTCTTAGCTGTACTCCCCTAAGAAACAAAGCCTTTGTGGATAAAGTTTACAAAGCAATTCAGGCAGACACACATAGTTGATGACTCAGTACAAATCATTTAAATCTGGCAAAGCTGTAAGCAAGACAGAGTAGAGTCTGGAGGGGAAAAAAGGTCAGTTTAAAATATGGTCATATTTTGTAGTGTTTGAATCTAATGTGCACTTCTTAAAATATGTCCACATAAACATCACCATGCCATTTCATGTGCTAGTACAAACACAAATCTTTTTCTCATGGTTTCCAGAAAACAATGTGTTGTTGCTTTGCATTTAACACAGTCTCACATGCACCACTACAGTGCCACGTGGACGCACAGCCACAGAACACAGTAAGATTTTTTGCACTAAAATTCAGATACATATTTTAATGTCTTGGAATACCGTTTCAAATTCAGCGTAACGAAATCTTTCACACTTTGAGAGCGTTTCCCAACAGCTAACAGTAACTTATCCATTAGCGATGAGGGCCCATGCTAGAATCACATATGCATGGGGTTAGAAAGAAGCGATACAGGCAGCCAAAGAACAGAAAATAGAAAATATACAAGCTGTGTACTGTGCTGCTTTTCAGTGTTCTTTTGTTTTGTTTGTTTTTAAATAAAGAGCCGCATATTCTCCCAGATATCTTTGTCTGCTCCTGTAATTTCCCTTTCCTGAGAGAAATAAAAAGTCTACTTCCTTTCCACCATTCCTCCAGTTTTACTCCCAAGCAAACCTGTTGCTGCCAGCGTTTCCTCACACCACCTTGTGCAAGTTCTTGTAGATAACTAACTACCCACCTACAGCTCACACCATTCTATTTCCACTGGTTCCTCTCTTAAAGAAAGCCTTCTTCAGAAGGCAGCGGGTCCAAACCTCTTCTCAGCAATACCCTAATGGTTTGCAGGAACAAAGTTCATCTCTGCTAAAAGGAAGAGCAGCAGATTCTGCTAGACCAAGAAGCTTGGAGAAGACTGCTTCTTAAAAGGCCTTGTTATCACCTTATCTCCACAAGCATATCCTCACACAGCACACATCCTGCCTCCACAACAAGCTTTTATTACAGTCTTGTTAAGAAATCACGTAGCTGATTTGACAGATGAATCTGTTGGCAGTCTGAGAGCAGATTCACTGCATCCTCTTTCACTGTGCCTCTCAAATTAGGAGACGGAGCTCCAAAGATGACCCCGGGCCCAGTACCCAGGTTTTGCTGCTTTACTCTGTGGTATCCATGCTAGGCTTTCAGAAAGGCATGCAACCATTCCTTTGCAGTGCCAGCTTCCCAGCCTGTCACCTCAGTAATGCTGCTAGGCAACAGCAGGCTGCAAAGGCTGGCACCCAACCATCTGAGTTCCACACTCCAGGTAAAAGAGCTGATTCTGCATGAGCAGATGTTGTCAAAAACAACACTGCCATTTACATCTAATACAGCTAGAAATATCAACCAGGCAGGGACAACAGAGTGGACTTCAACATCCCTAAGCAGCAGGGATAAGGGACAGATCCTCAGCAAGTCTGACCTTGCTCCAGACATTTACCAAAAAGTTGGTTCTGTCGAAGTCAGAGAACTTACCTGCAACACCTCAGGAAGACTTAATGGTGTTAGGGTTGGTTTTTTTAAATTATTATTATTTACTGCTGTAATAATTACTCAGAAACAAAAAAGGAACATGACTAAGACTTTATGTTGTCCCCTTCCCTAACTCATGATCAACTTAAAGTATAAATAAAAATTAAAAAACCTTATTTTCTTTAGCAAAGATCTCAGGATTCCCTCGCTTTTAGACAATTCACGTTTTTGCCCGTTTCAACAGTCTTCAAGTTTTCAGTTCCACTTTTCTGTACCAAGCCATGACCACACTTTGGACCTAGCCCTGCTCCTCCCACAATCCATTCACTTCTACCTAGCTTCTGCTCTTGCACTCCTTCCCTGCCACTTAGTTGTTCTCCCTCCCCTTCCTTATCCAGGCCTGTACTGCCAGGTGCCTTCTCTCTGGCATGAGCATTCTCTTATCCTGGTAAGCCCATATGTGATTGTCTCACTGCAAGTGATACTTGCAATATGTGGCATCCTTCACCCAAGCCAATAAAAACCAGCAAAACGCTGTAAAACAGAGTGAGCCAAGTAGAGTTCTTGTCTCAGGAAGAGCTGATTGTAGGTTCCCACTGACATACCTCATGTTACAGTATGAACTGGTTAAAATGGGTGGATGTTTGTTTTCCTCATTAGCTACAGTTTTATTGCCTGTTTCAGACAAAACCAGATAGTTGCCTCTCCTACATTATACAGATAAAGCACCTACTGCCTATCGTGAGCTGAAAAATACTTAGAACAATATTGAAGAAACATCCTTTATTGCTTAAAATAGCGCTGATACAAAACCATTTTTAATTGACTTGTGCACACTGAAAGCAGGCATAGCGTAACTCTCAGAACACACCGCCCTACACTTACAATAAATTACTCTGCCAGATAAGGACTTAAAGAAAAAGGTAAAAAGCACAAAAACACTACCCTTCATTTTTAAAATAATTATAGTTACGCAGAAGCTACAATTACACTATACAATATACATACTACAACACAATATCTATAGACATAAAGCAGCTTTATTTCCTAGTAGTTCCAAACCTTTCTCTTCACAGAATTACTACAGTTCACTTTCAGTATTGGTTCTCAGGTTTTCATCTCCAAGTAACCCTTCAAGATTCTGAAGTACTTTTGGATAACAAAATTTGTCAAAACAAGGAGAGGTATGAAGGAAATTATAATAGCTACTCACTTACTGTACTGCTAAGTCTTAATTGGATATCTACTGCATATCACTGTACTAGCCTCAAGGACAGTCATTCACATGAAAATTGTTCAATGGTGAATGCATTTTGTCTTGCTCAGCGAGTATACCTTATCTATTTTAGCAATAGGGAAGAAAGGCTGCAGAGGAAAATGGTTATTTTAAATTCATTGCTTTTCTTGAGACTGTCAGTTTTTCCAAAAACCTACTTTGCGCACTGCAAAGACAACAGTTATCTTTCACTCAAGCTTTTTGTTCCCCTTCCTGATGAGCGGGAATTCTGACTTGCTTTTAACCCACAGAAAAAGTCAATCTCAAACGATGAAAACAGCAGTTTTCTATAATAATCAATACTTCCGTGCTTACTGTAAAGGTATGTTCCTGGGAAGCCAACCAAACTCCCAGGCCTCCTGGAAAAGCAATGACTGGTAAACAGAAATTACAAACCCTACCATGCAGGAACAGGAATGCACACTTGGCAAACAACTGGATAGATTTACAGGTGCAGGAAGCGTGACATGCTATGGACTGATGCCATTACTTGTTTAAACCTACACTTCATTTAGCTCTGACATCTGAAGGATTAGAGTGATGTTTTAAGGGGCTGCTCTTCAGAATATGTTAGAAACTCCCCAGAATTAAGTTATTTGTACCATGCTAGTTTTGCCATCTCTGTGCATAACCTGACGGAGGACTCATTACAAAATACCAGTTTTTTTTTCCCCTCAAATAATTACAGCTTCTTTCAGAACACAGGAAAAGCAGTTAGTCTGTATTTTACTCTGTATCAATTGAATGTGGAGGGCTCTACTTGCTGATCTAAGTTATATACACAAGTCAGTCTCGGCAAACCTTGACTTGGACACGCAGATAGTGAGAAGTGATCAGGCACCAAGAGACACCTGCCTTGTCAGAAGAAACTCTGTAGTAAATGCTGGCATGAAATCCAGCTCTCCGGGGAGCTCTCTCAGCTACCTGACCCACGCAGCATCTCCTCTTCCTGCCATCTCCTGCCTCACTCTTCCACGCAAAGACAAAAGGCTCAAAACCACGGGTTGTGGGCCAGCAATGTCACGCACTTCCAGAGCTGCAGGGCGGCTTTGTCCTGCCACCAAACTGTCTTACAGATGTGTGTGAACTCTGCAAGTATTACAAGTGATGTCAACAATGTCAGCAAAGAATCTGCAGGGAAACATGTCTGAAGGCAGGTGGAACTGTTACAGACACCCTGGGGCCACACTCTATGTGCTGTCCATAAGCAGCAACACAAAGCACTCCATAATTATGTTTTCCATTTTAATCTAAACTGATTTTCCAGTAACACTTTGCATGTGCTAAAGAGCAAATAAGAGGCCAATGGTGTGCTTACTGACACTGAGGTTCAGCTGACATTTAATCACTTAAATGCTTAGCAAAACTGATTCTTCTGCAATTCCTACATAGCACAAAGAAGGCAGCTATCATTGTAACCTATCTGCATGCTTTTCAGATCATTTCTGAATACACCATGCAAACTGTTAGTTATTCTTACTTTTTTTTTTTTAAAGCCAGCTGCTAAGTAGGAATAGATCTCCCCTGGCAGCTGCAGGAAGCTCCAAGGACTGCCCACAGCAGACAGTCCTATGCCACCAGCCAACCTGAGTTTCCTTGACACAGACAGTGCTCATCTTCAGTTCTGGAAGGAACTCCACACATACAAAAAAAGAATGTATTTGAAAAACTCGGAAGCACTCCTTAAACATTCTCTTTAGCATAGAGGCTCCATTTCCAGGAGAACAGAACTTGAAAAAAAAAAAAAAACAAAAAAACCCCACAAACTGCAGGTGTGGAAAAACTAAAACAATTAAGCTCCCTATTCTGAGGATTAAAATGCCATTTGCCAGAAGCCATACAACTACATATAACCTAATGGGTGATGCAAATTTATAAACTAGAGTACACTCTTGTCCTTCCACCTTCCATAGCAAGACACAACTTGAACTGAAAGGAACAGAACATTTACTCATGCACTGCACATAGGAACGACAAAGAGCATACTAGCTTGCAAATACCACCCCTGAGAACCTCCCTGAGTTGCCCGGGTAGACAACTAACTGACAGCTAGCAGCCTGAACCTCTCAGATTTCAATAAAGAAGAGGTCTGAACAACCACATGGGAAAAGAAATAAATGGTACCAATTGAAAAAATTCCAAAGCATCATACTACGTTACGTATTCCAGACCAGTAGAGCCACCTGTAAACCCAGCAATATGCACCCACAGAGCACTCGATTCTGTGTACAAAGATTGAAAGAGCTCATCTTCTCCATGTCACACAGAAATACTCACTTCTCCAACCCAAGGAAAGGGCAAATAAGAAAAAACCCAAAGAAAAAAAAACGCACCCATGCCTCTTCCCAGTCAATGAATTCAAATGCAACAGGACTAAAATCTAATTTTCTTAGGACAAGTAGTCAATAATGATGTAACACCTCCAAACTGAAACTGAGGAACGCTTTATTTCACTTAGGAATTAGAATGATCTTGTTGAAGCAGAATTTAGCATAAAAAGGAATCTGCAAAACCCACCCAACATTTAACCTCAGATTTTCTAGGTGGCTCACTGCTCACAACCCTCTGCAAGGAGGCTGTGTGCCACCTCACTGCAGAGCACCTCCTGCAATACAGCCATAATCCTAAACTGGGGCTCTTCATGCAAATAAATGCCATCAATAGTACCAGCTAAGCTGTCCGTACAACTCAGAAATGAATACATATCATTATACGTAATCTCCTTACAGAGCCGCTGACTGAGAGGCAGTGGGCACTAAGATACACACGGTGGCAAGGTAGTTCTGGTATTTTCTTGTTATGTCCACTCTTCCCCATCACTTATCTCTTTTGGAGAGTTACTGACTTCCACACGTGTTTACAAAGCCTGTTTCGCCTTCAGGACCTGCAGATCCCAATTAAATACAACTGACATCACTGAAGCTCAATTCTACTAAAACGTGCATAAGCCATGCCAATGTTTTCCAGCAAACAGGTTCAGGGAAGGTGACATTTTGCTAAAAAGCAGACGGCAATTTGACTTCAAAACTACAAAGATCAAAATTAAAATTTCACATTGCTATAAATGGATACCTAACAAAGGGTTACATCAAGAAAACAGAGCGAGTGTAGGCAACAGGGAAGTGCAGAGGAAATACCTCAGCGAGGAAGCAAGCAACCCATATTTCTCCAGTACCTTACAGGGTATTGCTCAGATACTTGGATCTCTAACAGTGTACTGTCCTTGAAACACGTCTTTTCAAACAGGCACTGACTTGCGGATGTCTAATAAATCTGAAACTCACATCTCTTGCTAACTGTTAGAAGATGAAAGCAGCTTTCAAACAGTCACTCAATGCAGGTAATTTATCATTAAGTCGCTTGGGGATACCTTGAAATGTTACCTTAATAAAGAGACAGAGTAACATCCTCAGATATATTATGGTTGTGAAACAAACATAATGTATACTCTCTGAATTCTGAAGATAAAACACAGCATTTTTCTGATGAGATTTAGAGATTTGTCTGAATAGGAGACATTACTTATAAGAACAAATACTGGATGATTCAAGGAGTACCTTTCAGGAGTGTTTAATCTTTAACATGCCAGCTTGAAAACAGGAATGTCAATGGAAAACAAATATCTGTAAGAAAGCTTAGAGTCTACAAATGAGTTGGTACGTAGATTAATTCCTTTTAGAAGTTACTGCTGCATTTTATAACATAATTGCCAAACAGCAAAACATAATGAAACTACACAAAAAGGTTAATGCAACAGAAGCATTAGAAGTGTTGTAAAGTATTACAGTAATCTTCTGAAAAGAAAGAGTGTTTATGTCACCTTTCACAAGTCAGTACAGTGGTACTACAACTATATTCTACTGGTGGCCTTAATGAACACTAAACATTTTACACAGTTTTAACATACCTCATGCCTTGTTTTAGAAAAAACATCTTTTTCCCCCCCACCAACAAGAATACTTTTCTTGAATGAACTGGACCTTACAAAAACCAGTCATTTTATCTCTGTACTTTCAGAGAAACATAGAAGTGGAACCTCATACCTGAGGCCGCATCCTTGGGTTCCATCTGACATAGTAGTTGACCCACAGTTCCAAATGGTTCAGACTGGCAACAGGATACAGGACGTGGTTCTCATAGTTTACGTAAAAAGGATTTGTGAATTCATCTAACTGACTGTTTATGTAGGACCACAGCGATACAGTCTTAGTGCTCAACTCCTGAATTTAAAAAAAACACAGAAAAATAATTACATGGATTACAAGATATTAAAATGTGAGGTCATTATCTAGATATCAGTATCTTTGTGAAGATTACCTGATATACTGCAATACTGCCCTCTGAGAACACCTGCTGATCACTAAACAGTCTTAAAACTTTATCAAAACTTTTGAAATCTTGTTCCATTCCAAAGGTAACCAAGAAGGGAGATTCAGGCATAATATTTTCAAAGACAATGAGTTCTAGTTGAGGAAGAGAAAGCTGTACTGGTCGTAACTTACTGCAACGTCTGTAGCTCCTTAAATCTAAAATTATATGTATATATGAGCACTTCAAAAAGATTTACAAATAAGTTAGCTTTGAAAAGAAAATCAGTGAGGAGAGAATGTGATTTGAAAGATCCAAAATAGCACCTGTGGAAAACAGCATCTTCCTTCTCCCACTCAAACTATTTGCTCCCCATATCTATTGGTACTGTGATTTAAAATGACTAGCTTTATTTGCACTTCTGAAAGTTTTGTTATACTAAACATAATCAGCATAAACATGGTTAGATCAAGGTTTCAAAAATGTGAACCTCAATCAGCTTCATCTTGCAATTTTACACTCCTACAATGTAGTTAAGCATGTGCTTCTGCTACCTCTGTGTCTTAAATTGCATTTCTTTATTGGGAACTGCATACGACTATTTTATTAAGAACACCGTTGGGAAATTCTACATTTGCTGAGAATATGTTATTCAGCTCCACCTTGTGGAATGTGCGTGCAACTTTTTCCTCTACAGAAGCAGAGACACCTGAAAAACAGATCTAACTCCCAAGGAATAGTTACTTGCTCTAACACAAACATGAAGTGCCACAAACAAAAAAAAAACAGCCAGAAGTGTATTTGGAATATTGAAGAAAGCTTTTTTTAAAAAACATGTTTTCCAAACTCAAAGCATTTCACTATGTTCTAACTTCATTCATTTTGGCATTTTAAATTTCCCCAGTCTTCAATCACAGGATCCATAAAATTATGTCCTGAAGTGACCTAAAGCCATGCACAGGAATTGCATTGAAAATAGCAAAGAAGCATTAATACCACCTGATAATAACTACAAAAAACTGTGAATGCTGGCTAGAAATATCTGAAATTTTTTAAAACTTAAAAATTTTAAATTTTTTAAATTTAAAAATCTGAATTTTTTAAAACCCTCAGAACTGCCAAGAGGTAACAAACAAAGAAAACTGAATGGGATCTCACTTAATAGAGCGCTCATTATGTATTCCATAGAATTATATCTGTGATGCCCTTGAAGACTATGTAGCAAATTTATCAAAAAATACAGCTTAAGCGTTCTTAGGTCATATGTCCTAAGCATTTCCATACAAAACCAACATATTAAGGATGTGTACTTCAGTTATTTACCTCTTTTAACCTTTCTTTTTCACAGTTGCATAAGAAAGTCCCAAATAAACAGCTATAAAGGTGATCCAGAATGGTGATCAAAAATAACTCGTTGAATTCAAAGGCTGCAGGAAACTAAAATTAAAAAAAAAAAAAAACAAAAAAGAAAGGTAAAGTTACTCTAAGCTGTACTTTAAGCAACATGGTAAGGAAGAAACTAACAAATAATAACTAAAAGAGTCAGGTAAGATTTTTTCTTATTTAGTGATTATTTTCAGGAAAACTAAGAGATTTCCTTAACTTCCACTGCAATAATACACTTCACCTACATACACCTTCATAGTCCTCAGAGACAAACCTTACATTCATTATGCAAGTGCACGAGGATGCAAGCACAGAAACATTAGCTAGTGTGAAACTAGTGACACAAAGCAACTCGTTGTGAGGAGCCCTATCTAACAGAATGTGCTTTATTTCTCTATGATATTTAAGAGCTTTAGTTCTGCTTCTAACATGCAGTGAGTTGGATAATAAACACAAATGTACATAAAATACACTGGATATATATTTTAAATGTTTCTTACATTTTTTACCCAAATTATGTCATTTTTCTTCACCTCACCCCTCAAGTTTAGCATCAGCTACATACAATAATCTTTTAATCTCTTTTCTTTCTATATTAGAAAGTAAATTCTCGATATCCAAACTGAAAGAAGCATTATTCCTCTGATACCACTAAACATTATATTCACAAGCAGAGGTTACCCGACACACTCTAGAATAAACATATGGAAAATCTGAAAGCAAGCAGTTTACTTAGAATGCATCTTAATCCTTAGTGCTTCAAAAATCAGGAAGAAATCAATACAAAAATGTATGGGCTGCTATCTATTCAGATGGAAAACATCCTTCAATCATTTCATGAGAGGACTACATATGGCAACCGCTTCATGTGTCAAAATAACTTGTTCTTCAGAATGACAAAAGTCTCAAACACAGATATGGAATGATGAACATTTAAGAGAATAAACAAACTTTGACAATTCAAGGAAAATTTTATAAGCATTTCTCCCCTTGCCATGAGAATGAGCATCTTAGGATACTGATTTTTAAGACAAAAACATTTCTTCATTTCCACTAAGGGAGTGAATATTTGCAGAAGTCTAGAATGCAATATTATAGATTCACCATGAAGAATTTCCTCCTCTATGCAAAACTCTCAAGCCAGAATTTCAGATGTGAAGAAGGCAGCAGCCTGTGTTCAGTCATGTGCCAGTGAGCAATACCATTGCCTTGGCATCAGTTTGAGAGCTACTTTAAAAAGAAAAGGACAAGTATAACTAGGAGGAACAGCCTAGCAGTCAGGACTGGGGATGGACTAGCTGATCCAGAATCACAGAATTGTAGGGGTTGGAAGGGACCTCCAGAGATCACCGGGTCCAATCCCCCTGCCAACTTCTCTTCAGTGTCACCTGTGATTTGCAACATGATACTCATGTTGAAAGTAAGGAGTTGAATAACACACAACAGTTGTGCTTGTGTTTAAACCAGAAAGAATCTATATTTTAAGCAATATTATTTTAAAAGAAGATTGTTCTTGCAGTATTTGACTTAAATCCTTCTAAGGCTTCTCAAGCTAAGATATACCAACTTTTAATTGAAAGTTCTGAGTAAGGAAACCACCAATATAATTACTTACAGAATAAATAGAGCCTTCTTTCTGACCCTGCTAAGGATAAGGTACAGCTCAACAGCGTGCAGTGCTCACAGTAGAGCTTCCTATACAAACCACCAGTTTGCTTTCCATCAGCAAGTGCTTTTTTTTTTTTTTTTTTTTTAATAAAGTAAAGCATACAGGATGTTAAATAAGATGCAAGTTAAAATGATCAAATTCTCTTTTTCAGTCATGTGCATAAGTTATCACTAATGTCTTCTCTTTCAGGAAATTCTGCTCGAATTCTTCTACAGTATAACAATATTAACAACACAGCTATCATTTAAACAAAACCTAGGAGTGTAACCTGCTAAGCAGGTCTGCTGGAACTAGCCATGGGAGAGCCAGCACTGCTTGGATCTCAACCTCCCACACTCAGCTCAGAGCAGCAAGCACATACATAACACAAAAATAACTGACAAACGATCAAAATGATATTTGGAAGTAACTTTGAAGACAAGGCCTCTCCTAAAGGAGCTCTCCTTAACCAAAAGCACTTAATGAGCCTTGTCACATGAGCTCTGTGATGGCTCTGTCTGCACTAATCAGATGGATGCCGACACGGCCGCTATTCCGACCTAGCGAAGCATATTCAGAATTCCATACATCAGTGGTTGCTCTCCAACTAATTTATTAATAAGTGATAGCACTTATTGAAACTCTGCCTTTGAATACAAGAGTTGTACTGTTGGAGCTGATGTTTCAAGACTGCAGAGCTTCTGTTACTGCTGCTGAAAAATCACTGACCTAAAAATTCCTTCCTCTGTAGTTCCAAGCCCATTAGTGTCTGTTTGAAGATTCAGGTGGAAAAATTCCCCAAATGAAAATTTACTTCTTGTCAAATCCACTAATTGAGAAAGAACATATGGGTCATTAAAATTTCCCACTTGATGCTTCTGGATGGTTTGTTGTTCATTTTTCTCTTTTTATAGAGGAGGTATTTAAGAGAAGAATTCTGTTGCGTGAAATGTCTGGTGATGCCAAGTGATATCTGACTCAAAGAGATGCAAAGCAAATGTGCTTTTTCATTTCACAACTGATAAACCAATTCTGTACCACGGTAACAAAGTTTAAATATTTTGCTGAACGGTGCTTATTATTGTGGAATTGGACTGAACCAGGTTAACTGAGCAGACATCATAAAGTGCATTACTGAAATGAATGCAAAAAGAACCTCCAGAAGCTGGTGGCATTCGATAATGAACACAATGCACCTTTTTAATCAGCATGAGATATACCTTTCTTTTATGTGGGTTCCATGCATTAAAGGTAGGAAGACAATTGAGCTGCATTACTATCTGCCAATTTTGCAGGGGTTTTTCATTTTCATCAAGTAATACGGCCATTCCAACTTGAAATCATCTTATTTTTTCAATCTGCTGTCAATGTATTCCTCTCAAACTCCCTAATACTGTATTAGCTGTCATGAAGATTATAAAAATTTGGGAAAATATCAGGCTGTCAAAGACTAAGCTCCATTGTCTGAAGCTATCCAAAAGTTTGTATCCAAGCCCAAGTTAGAGATTCTCATGCTAAATTAAGCTGAATGTTTTAAGAATGAAATGCTCAGAGCACAAAAGTAAATTTGCTTGCTTAGAGCCCATGCCCAAGCACAAGCCTGAACACACATCCCCTCCCAATCACTGACACTTATTTGAGCTTTGGAACATGTCACATATGTTTGCCATGGATTCTGAAGCAAAAAACTTAACACTATGTTATAAACAAGCGATCTACACAAGGATGAAATAGAATCCTGGTTTTCCCAGGTGTATGTCAAGGCAACTGTAATCTTCACACATATTCTCTAGGTGCTGAAGTCAACTAAAAAAAACAAGTGCCGCAAAACTTTCAAAGAATGATGTTTTCTATTTTGTTGTGCTATAACTTTAATGACTTTCCAGTGTCACTGTTGTTTATGAATTTCCCAACAGTTTTTGAATCCAGATTTTGAACAGATGTGGTATTGGCTAAGTGTTCCATAGCTCCCCCATTATTATTTTATCTCAACAAGAGGCAACTGAACTGTAAATAGCGAGAAATGGGAGGCAGAAAGGGAGAATACAAAAACAGAAGAGGCTGATCTTAATTACACAGAGGACTTCTGTTCTCACCAGGTGTTTAGAAGTCGCTCTTTTTGCAATTGTTATTAGCCTTCCTCTGAGAGAGGGGCAGAATTCCTCATTTACTTTTCTCCAGCCATAATAAACAGCACATTAATGCTGAAATACAGATACAGAGAAAGTCTTCAAGCAACTCTGAACAAGGGCCCAGTATTGCAGTGGGAAGATTTCATAACGCATGTAGACAACTGTTTCAAATACACACTTTGGAAAGCACAATGCAAGATTTTTAAGAACCACATTCACAAGAACAACACTGAGGTGTTCTGGGAGTGCTCGCATTGTGTGGAACCAGACCTTTATCTCCCTCGCCTCAAAACAATTCATGTGCTATGCAAACATCAGTACAACATTTTTTACCATAACACTAGTAAGACCTCAGAAATATATTCCTAAACACCTTACCTGCTTTGTCATTTGCCAAACACAGTCAATGAACTGAAGGAAAATGGGAGATCTGTCTGCATCGGCATGATCATCGCCTCCATGTCCTACTCGCTGAAAGACAGAATGAAGTTTTCATTTCTGCCCAGTGCATTTACAGTATTGTTTAAAGATGATACATTACAAAGATGAACAGGGCAAGCAAATTTTCCGTAATGCCAATCTATATATTTCAACTGCTAAAAAAACCTCCCCAGTGTTTGTTTATGGACATGCTGCTGCTGTTCAGAGCTCTCCCAGTCATTTCCTCCATCTCCCAAAGTGTAGCTGTTTATGGGATCAAACTGATAGGCATTCAGTACAACTGAATCAATGATGAAACTTCCACATCCACTTGCTTAAGTATGTATCATTTCTCCTGAAACACTCTCAAGTTAGATGCCAAAAGTGTCACTATATTATGCTTTTTAAAAAAAATACAATGATGATATTATGCCCTAATTTCCTGCTAGCCCTTGAGTCAAATGAATACTGCAGGAACTAAAAAGCAAAGTGATGTGAGAAAATATACTATTCCAAATTAAAGAGCTGAAGGTGACAAATAACATATGAACTCTTTCGCCTTACCATTGCAAATCGGTGTCCAAAGCTTATCCATTCCTTTTCTATAAGAATTTCAAAGCCCTTGATAGTTCTGTAGTAGCTGTCCAGCATAAGCATAGCTAGTGCAGTAAGCTGTGCTGTTCGATCCCAGCCATCACTGCAATGTACCACCACAGAAGTTTTACCAGATTCAATTTTATCTGCAATTCTTACTGCTCCAGCAAGAAGCATCTTAAATAAACAAAAATAAAAACAAGCATATTAAATGTAAACAAAAATTCCACCAAAAGGTATGATTTTATACTTCTAAACATCACGTATTTGAAATTCACAGATTAATTACATAGTTATCTGGACAACACTGTGTTAAATCAGAGACTTTCAAACAGCAAGATGCAAACACCTGGAGAGACAAAAGCCAGTTCTCAAGCATAGGCACACTGTTGTCCAGCAGAGAGTTCTCCATTACCAGTAGTACATAACAAGAAAAACTAGCAACCCCTTCACTAAACGAAAATTGAAGTTCTTTATCATTATGAAAATAGACGCAAACCCTGTAATCTACCCCAAAGACAAAAGGTTCAACGTGATCAAAGTTCATCTTCACAGGAAAGAATCACTCCTGTCTTCCTCAGCTTTCAGTTCTTAACTGCTAGCTCTAGAGGAAGGGACAAACCACTAAGCTGATCTCAATCAAAACACAACCCAAACAAAACCAGGGACCGCTGGCTGGGAGCCTGCCCTGATCTGCTGGTGCATGAAGTACACACAGCATGAGACCCACAAGCCATGAATGAGGCCATGAATAACCTGGGCTCAGAAGCATGCTGGGGGAACAAAGGAAGAGATGGCAGAGAACTGAAATTCACTAGTGTGAACTTACTGTTTCTGTCTCCCACACAAAACATTCTCTTAGTTCTCTTCAGCTGCTCTCTAGTTGTTTTGGTTTTTTTTTTTTCAACATACTTGAATAATCTCTCTCCTATGAAGGTTTGTCCCTAAAACACAGCCTATCATGGCACTGATAAATATGTGGGGAAGAGAAGCACCAGAATCGGACCCCAAAAAAATTCTTCTCTGCATTCCAATGTGAGAAAACAGAAAATTGCTGAACACTTGCATTCTTCCCTTCCTAAGCACGTAAAACATTTTCTGGGAAGAAGGAAAGCTAAATTCAGTGCACAAGTGCACAAGACCAGTCTTCAAAGCAATTGCAAGACACAGACAATCATCACCAACGGCATCTTTTAAGGGAAAGAATGCCAGGTTGAAAATATCACAAAGCACTACAAAAGCTTGTACAAGAGAACAGAGCTTGTAGACTGAACTAGTTAATTGCCATTTACTTCAATTATGGATCTATGGAGATATTAAAAGAGTTTGGTCTTCAACAAAAGCAGGAAAATTATCTGTAAAATATACAGGTATGCAACAGTTTGCTCTGTATATAGGTGGTAGAGTAAAGGTATGGATCTGTTAATTCTTACAAATCAAATGAATCGGGAAAAGAAGGTAAGAACACACTTACTGCAGCAATGGCAGCTTTAAGGAAATCAGGTTGCAATTTATGCTGCCCACGCTGTAACATGAAGTACTGCATAAGGGACAAAGTCATGAAGATTGTCTCATGCGTACCAAATCTTCTAAGTAATATAAGTTTCAAACTGCTATACTAATGTCACCTGTGAAATGATGGTATCAAGGTTCATCTCTGATGCCATGCAAGCCCAGAAACCCCACTGAAATCAGTAACAGTGGAAGGTATTCAGTGCATAAAAATCCATTTTTAAAACTTGATGATTACATTTAAGGCCAGGCTGATTATTAAAAAATACTTTCCAGATACTCAAGATTCCCAAATCCCCTTGAAATCACAGAATTACAGAATTGTAGGGGTTGGAAGGGACCTCCAGAGATCATCGAGTCCAACCCCCCTGCCAAAGCAGGTTCCCTAC
>JAOWBP010004006.1:16858849-16869745 GCA_028571105.1 Tragopan temminckii
GTGCGACCTGGTGTAGGGAACCTGCTTTGGCAGGGGGGTTGGACTCGATGATATCTGAGGTCCCTTCCAACCCCTACGGTTCTGTGATTCTGTGATTCTGTGATTTAATTTCTAAAATCCTTCCATTAGGAGCTAGTATAGCTAATATAGCACAGTGAAAAGTTTATCTACTGGAAGGTGGAAGGCTTTTAGCTCCACTGTCTTCAGAAAATGACCAAAGTAAGCTGCTGTCCTTCTCCAAATAATTCATTACTATAGGGTGTGTTTCAGTTCTTATTTGGAAGAGGAAAGGGAGTCAGTCATGTCAAGGAAATGCAGAAGAGTCATGGTACACTGTAGCAAGGTGAGGATCAGCTATGGAAGGATTATCCAAAGCTATTATCAAAGCACTGCTATTGTCACCATGTCCAATGATAAAAGAGGCTACGTCATTCAGAGCACTAGAGGCTGTTGAAGAGAATTTGAAGGGATCTGAAGAATAAGCATTCCCAAAGTCTCTAGCTAGCTGTGAGGTGAAGTAATATGACTTAAATCAAGGGCTCATCAAAGACTACTGATCTAATGTCCAGTAACAAATCCAGACATGTAAGGAGGAAATGCTTCACCTTCATCCTTAGGAAGCTCTTGTATTCTTTGCTTTAGAAGGCAATTTACTCTCCTCACTTGAGGGGAATACAAAGAATGACTATTTGGAAATGCAAAACATAACATCAAGAAATTCTTCTTGCTCACCAGAGAAAATGAAATGGACATTAGAGAATCTCTTGAGCAGGAATGAAGGATTTTCAAGAATCCCAAATGAGGCATCTAGATACCTCCAACAAGGTATTGAAAAAGGCTGTCCATCTCCTTGGAATATTTTTGGAAATCCATTTCATTACTTCAACTTCTATTCAGAGCCTGAAGGGAATATTTTTCCACCATCCATTCAAAGAACTGTGAAGATTTGAGAGAGCTATTGGTTTCTCTATTCTTCTCTATTCTACACAAATAAACTACTCTTTTCTTAACTTGATTTACCTGTAAAATTTCACAGGGGCTTGTAAACACTGTCCCTTGGATGACATTGCTAAATTAATTTGCCCTAGCAAAATATTAGTATTTTAAGAAAATCTCTAGCTCAACCAACCATGTTACGACAACACCCCCTAAGAAAGATTTATCCCTCCAAATACCTTTTGCTGATTCAGATCCTATGGAGTGCAATGCAGAAGCAGTACACAAGCTGTGAATTAACATTTCTGACCATCCAAAGACACCCTGATTTTCTCGGCTTCAGCTGGACCTCTGGTTTCTCAGCACTTTTGCATAGTAACCCTCAAAACTAACACATTAAATTGTATTGCTATATAAGGATCTTCATTTCCAGATCCATATAAGGATCTTTTATCTGCAGGAATGATATTGCCATTCTATACACTAAACCTGTTTTTGTAATACTATGGTTCATCAGAAGTTTTTATGCTAATACCGAAGCAGAAATAATACACATGTGATTCATAATAATCTAACTGAATGGCTGCACTGAATGTATTATAAGAAATTCTGGTTAGGAAAAAAACTCATTAAAGAAATAGTGACTACTATTATCCCACTGCATATATTGTTCTACTGGAAAGTTTCCTTGAGTATTTTCTTTAATTAGCAATTTGATATTTTGAAATAGTGGAATCTCCACCACACACTTTGTAGAAACAGACTTGGCTGGCAACACAGAGGAAAACAAGCAATCTTTTCAGAGTTTGCATCTCTAGGGCATATCTTGTCATTTTCCAGCTATTCAGCTTCTGAATATATGTGTATAACACAGTGACACTGTTCTTGTGGGATTCTGATTTTTAAGTTACACGGATAAATAGCGTTTTTTTACTGGAAAAGTATATATTGTCCTTTTTTTTTTTTTTTCCTTCCTCTTTCTTTTGAGAAAATCTTCATAAAAATATTTGCATAACTTTCGGCTGTTCAGATAAAACGTGTTTGACCCCAGCTGTATTCTAGTGAATGAGTCATTTATGTAGGAGCTCATTGCACAGAACGTATGGTATTTTATCTTTGCTGGTGTACTGCCAAATACAGTCTGTAGCAATTTTTCCCCTTTGCCACATTTGCCGCTTGATATCCTTTAAAATATACCAGCTCCAAGAGTGAGAAAGCCAAACAGACTGTGGGCTGCTCCGGATGGGGTCTCTTTGTGCACACAGTCCTGTGCCAGCCCTGAGGCCTTGCTGCCGTTGGTTGGAGAGCATCCCTTCCAGATCTGGGATATCCTCATGCTGAATCCTATAAATCCTTTAAATCAACTTCACTTGAGTCTGCAGGGAATTGCAAAAGCCTCAGAGCGTGCAGAGAAACAAACAGGAGCTGCCCCAAAGCAGAGGCACCAACTTCTATTTCCCTCAGACCTCCTCAGCTCTGTTCTTACAGGGAAAGCTGGGAGGGAGGACATTTCTGCCATAACTGTAACTCCATTACAGCTAACCTCCAGGTGTCACTTAAGTGGTATTTTGGCAAGATATATTTCTACCCACAATGGCAGGGAACATGATTATTTCATTAAATTATTGAGGCATTGCACGGCCAAACCCGCTATTACACTAGCTTTGATGTGAAACGGTAAGTGAGAGGTCAAGCTCTCCCAACACTGATCTCCCAGGGGAGGAGAGATAAGGTGTAACACAATGATTTCCACACTCCCACATGTGCAGATAAGATCTGAACGAGCAGTCTCAAACATAGGCTGCTTTCCTAAACATTTTTTATAGCTTACATTGGAAACCCTCATACCTCTCTCTATATTGATTCACATAATTACGGTTTCCACAAGAAATTCAGAGCAAGATCTCCTCCCACAAAATTTCCTCTCACCTGCACTCCTTTCATCACCAGAGATGACTGTTTGTCAGCGGTACCTCTGCTGCTGAGAGAATTCACATACAGCTCAGCTCAGCTGCCAAGGCAGGTGAGAATATTCCCCCGCATGCAAGCTTCTAAAAGACTCTCCCATGACTGAGCGTGGTATGAAGGTCTGCATTAGGAACTGTTTGTTCAGGACGTGCTTCCAGTCCCGGCGTCTTCTCTCTGTCAGACAAAGGATTGCTTTTACAAGGGCTGTTCCAAAAGTAATGCCTGTTTTATTCTGTTGGCCCACAACGTCAGAGGCAGATACTGGTGGGATGGCAGTAGAGACTGAACCTCCCCAAAAATATCCCATTACATTGGATTGCCGTGCAAGAGATGGCAGCAGAGGGGCAGTCTGACAGGGTGATGCACGACATGGAAGTGTGTATGGTGCAAAGGTGTGTCATTGAATTCCTCCATGCATTGGCATCCATTGATGCTTGCTGAATGCTGATGGAGACTGAACAGTGGATGTGAGCGCAGTGAGGGCTGGGTGGTGCATTTCAGCAGCGGCCATGATGAGAGTGGCACATCTCTGCTGGTGCAAATTTGTATGAGGGTGGCATGCAGACTCTTGTTCATCGCTGGTGAAAATGTGCAACTAATGGTGGTGACTATGTTGAAAAACAGTATTTTGTTGCTGAGGATTTGCTCTATCAAACAGTGTTATTGTGCACTTTGTGTCTGTTGTGGTTTCCATGTAAATAAATAGGAGGCATTACTTTCTGTGTGACCTACATACAACAGACAAGCTCCTCCCCTGGGAGGTTGCTTACCTGTTTCCCAGGAAATGCTTGTTCTGATGGTGAGTGCAGACATGATGCTGCCCCATAAATCTCTGTCATCTTAGCTTCCTCTTCTTCATCGTAGGAGGATCTCTCTTCTGTACTCCCTTCCTCCCATGTGGAGCAGAAACATAATATCACAGCTAAACTGACCCCAGGTATATACTGAGTACAGGCAAGATGCAACTTTAAAAGTCCCTGGTTAATTCATCTTTCAAAAGCAGACATTTCTGATGCAAAACACTTGCTCCCATCCCTCAGTTAAGAAAGCTGGGGTTTATAAGCTGCTCCACATGGCTTTCCCTGAGAGTGACCAAAACATTTACATTGACACGTATGCCTGTGTTATAGGCAGAGCTAAAACATGGCTGTAATTACAGCTGACTATTGTATAACTCTGTTTTTGTTGCTTATAACTTCATCTATAATTAATTGTTTGGGCTGAAAATTTCCTCTGTTGGGTTTGGCCTCAGGCTAAAGCTTTTCATTTCAGCTGAAATGGCTCTAGTCTTTCCCAAGAATATGACTGAGGAAAAAAAATCTTGTTTTTCCATGCTAAAAGGACTTTTTTGTCATTTACTGAAATCCTCTCACACTCCACACTTCTGAAAGCATTACCTTGAAACACTGGCAGACGTGGCTGCTGTGAAATATATGTCTTCCCATGTTCCCAAGGGAAAAAAAAAAAGATCAGAATTTGGCTGTTTTCAGCCTCGGACTCCTCTCTCTTTACATGTATGTTTATATATATATATATATATACACACACATATACACACATAAACACACACATACATATATATCGACCCGTATTTGCTGTTAACATGTGCAGCAGCAATGCAGCAGCCACTGTGATGTCCTTGGTACTGAGCAAAAGCTCCATGTCTGCTGTGCCAGGCACTCTGTGAAAACATGTGGCACCTGGCAGGGCCTGGGATACTCCTGTGGCAGCAAATGTTCCCTTCCATTGCAGGGCCTGCAGTACCTTGCCAGAAGAGAGCTAGGAGATTGTTTAAGCTGAGTTCTCAGCACATATAACTAACCCTTGAACAAAGAGATGAAGCTGGCTGGACTTTATTGCAGAGAAAGCAAGGTATGGCAGGAGGTCAGAGGAACGAGATGGTAATAGCCATGCACAGAGAGAATCTAAAGAGAGAGGAAAGTCTTTTAATTTAGGTGAACAAATCCTGCACTTAACTGAACTCTGCTGATCCCTTCCTTGCACTCCTCTGTGATGTATGAGGCACTTAGCCCAAGGCTTTCACTAATGCACTTTCAGTTCTGCTGAACATCCTCCTTCCTGCGTAAGGGCCTCACGTGGGAAGCTACTTAGAGCTGAAGTCACTGAGAGCTGAGCTTGGAGCTGTGGCATCTGTATGGGAACTGTTGAGTCACAGCCTGAGCCACTGATTGATCACCTGAGGCAAGGACTTGGTCAGCCCTGGCAGCACAGGTGAAGGCAATTCAGATGTGTGACCAGAAGGGGTAGAGCTTGGCTGCACCTCTCCTAGACCCCATTTAAGGGCTGACTGTCACTGGGGAAGAATCTCTTTCTGAAGATCCTTCCTTTTGGAGTTTTCTACTGCAAGCTTAGATCTTTGGTTACAAGTGAGCATTTCTTCTTTGGTTGTCTCTTTTCCACCATGATAATCTTTCCAATTATAACACCTGTAAAGTATTATCTTAACCATGCCACTCTTCCATCTGTATATTTGTTGAGTGCACAGCATCTAACATCCTTCTACAGGCTCTGGAAAGTGAGGTATCTATAAGGGTGTGAGCCTCGTGGGCTCTCTCTGTGCCCCACCTCACCTGTGAGGATATGGATGCTGCATGTTGCTGAGAAGTGGGGCAGTAGCTACTCAAAGGAGCCTGTGATAAGTCTCCTGAGCAAGGTCTGAACTGTGCAATCAAGGTGACCCTGGGTGCACACAGGGCGGTGATAGCAAAATATCGAAGAGTTGTCACAAAACAGCTGCTGTCTACTCCCGTTAACCAAAGAGAGAGAGGTGGAGGAAATGAGTTTGTGATCTTTCATTAAAAAGAGCACGTCATGACACAGCTCAAGGGGCCTGAGTGCAACCTGCACAAGCACCTTCACCAGGAGTCTCCTTCCTGGGGAATATCAGAAGCTGCAGTGTCACAGTGGGCAGAAGATGTTGCTGTGGCTCTACAGAGCAGGCATGCACACAGACACCTTCTGTCACACAGGGAGCACGTATTTCACTACAGAGCACAGAGGAGAGGGAGCCTTGGAAAACCAGAACACAAACTCAATTCTTAAAACAGATACTGACTCAATGGAGTTCAGAGAAGCCATGAAGAAAAAAGAAAACTTGAAACTTAACTGCCTGGGAACTAACTTGGAAAGAGAAGTGTGCCCACTCCAACACTGAAATTAAGGCACTTTGGTGACAGCTCTCACTGCTCTGTGAGCATGAGTCACTACAAGTGAAAATGGTGCACAAATGAGCACAGAGGCAACGGAAGTTCTGTAGTACTTACAAGGGAAAAAAAAAAGCCCTTCCCTCACAAGTGTAAATATTAGACAGAATCCATCCCCTTGCAGCACAGACAGGGGCTTTGATGTAGCAAATGCTCCCACAGGGACAGTGCTGGCTCTGTGGGCAATGAGGATGGCAGGCTCTGCATCTGGAAAGCAGCAGGCTTTCCAGAGCTGTCCTAAGGAGTCACAGCAGGCAGAAACCTGTCGGGTAGCATGTTATAGTCCTGATGCTACCAACAGCGAAGGGCCCAGCACAGGCCAGGCTGCAGTGAGATGCCAAGGAGGGCAGAGCTGCAGGGAGCGCAGCTGCAACACCTGCATGGCACTGCCAGCCCCCCTGCCTGGCTGAGTGGCCTCTGTGCTGCCAGCCATGGGACAGCTCAGACACGTGGATCCAGGCTGGCAGTGCTCTGTAAAGGGCCGAGAAGCTGGCATTCTGGGGTCCCTCCCTCCCTTGGAGCAGCAATAGTGCACAGTGTTCTGCAGCCTCTCCCAGGTTGACCCATCAGCTCATGGCACAGCACAAGGCTGAGCTGTCTGAGCAGGTCTTGTTTCTTTCCACCCACCTTCCCCTCACCTGTAAAACAGTACTAACAATATTTACTCTTCTATACAGTTGGCTCAGGACTGGGACCCACTTATCACCAGTGCTGCTCCCCAAGGAGCAGCTCATGTCCTTGCTGGGATGGAAACATAACAAGGCTCCAATAACGGGCTCAGCTCCCAGAGCCCCGCTGCAGAAGATGGCACACATTTTGCCCTATGGTTAAAAGGTCTGAATGGGAGAGAAGCAGCTTCCTGACCACGGATCAACTCACCCACAGTGAATTAGCACAACATTTTGTGCATGGTTTCCAAGTGGGCCAACTGAAGGCACCTTCCTGTCCAGCTGCTGTGCCCCGCTGGCTCTGCAGTGTCACGCACGCTTATGTGCAGCAGGAAAACCATTTCTAAACAATAAAATCGGCTTCCAGGACCTCTCCACTCCCCTGGGTCCCTCCAACAACATTTGTGGGTTCTCACTACACTGTGTCGCCCTCAGAGGGTTTTTTTTCCCGGTGTTGTGTGAAAGGCCGGAGCACAGCAGGAGAAAGTAATTAACTGAGAGGCCAGTAATTCCGCCATCAAACGAACAAAATGAAAGAGTAACACAGACTTACACTTAGAGTCACCCCTAAGTGTTTCACATGACAACAGTAAGGAAAACACAGTCCAGACTGATGGTTTAATGTGCATAATATTCCAAAATCTGCAGCACTCACTAACTTTTCAGTGGAAATAAAACCTTTGACATCAGAGGGAATACTGGCTGGGCACACAGTGAGGTTACTGCACTGCTGTCTGGGAATACAAGGCTGTGCTGATGGGGAGACCCCTGGCACCAAGATTACACCTGCCCAAGCAATGGCACAGTGGGGGAACAGGCACACGTGGGAGCTGATGATGCACAGAGGACAAAACTGAGGTCACACAGTGCCAGACCTGGATACATCCATGCACACACAGGCATGCTGTGCAGCACAGGGGCTCTCCTCGCTGCCAGCACAGCTCACACCTGCGGTCACCTTGTGCCCGATGTGTCAGACGCTCTGTGGGGTGTGGATGCTCTTCTCGTGTGCATTCCCAGGGCACACATCCTGCTCTCCTGCAAGTCTGTAACGTCGCACCTAAAGTCAGTGAAGTGCTAAAGGCTTTGGGGGGCGGGGGGTCTGGGAAGGGCGTAGAAAAAGCATTATGATTGCAGCAACAGCAAGAGGGAAAGGAAAAGAGTTAAACTAAAGACAGGAAGAAAATTCAAAGCTGTATGTGCATAAAATGCAATCACTTCAAGCATGTGTCAAAACAGTGTCAGATCTTTTTCTATTCATTAAGTCGGCATTTAAACACCCACCAGCTCCTCTTGTTGCTCACCTGGGGCTCAGCTCCTCCCAGCACGGCATGCCACAGGGCTCCATGCACACTGTCTGCAGGTGGGACAGTGGCAGCATGGGGAGCAGCTTCCATTGCTGTGGGGCCAGGGCTGGGAGATGGTCCTGTTTTTAGGTGATGCATAGTAGCAATCCTTGTATGCCCGCCATGGGCTTATAAAATGCAATGACCACCATAGTTCAGAGTTAGAACCATCACAGGTAACATGGGGTGTGCAGCCAGCACCGGACACCACCTCCAGCACTTGTTGGTTCTTGCTCCCTCGGCCTGCTGGTGGTGTTACAGCACCAGACACGTAAGTGCTTTTCCAGACGGTTTTGAAGCTGTTACAAAATGTAATGTAAAATCACTGCCAAGTTGCAAAATGTTATGGCAGGTTTGGAAGAAAAAAATAAAATACAACTGTAAGAACGACCCCAAACTCCTTAGTTTCAATACCCTTTGGTTTCCTTATTTAAAATAACCTCTACTCACTTTATGGAACTTTTCTATTAAAAGTAGAATGACTAGCAAGCAAGCAAATCCTTCCAGAAAAGAGGTGACGCTGTACAAGATGGAGTGTGTACTAGGCTGAGGGCACAGTAATTTCCTAGGGATGTATTTAGATGAAAGTCTGTCCATTTTCTTGAGGTTCTGGCCTCAAAGCCCTTCCCAGGGGAGGTGCCCAATTCAGCTACGTAAAAGGTCTCCTTTAGGTACAGGGCCAAGCGGACACAGCCTTCCTTCTCCCCAAGTGCCTGTGGTCAGGCTGTGCCAACAGAGCCACCTTCCCCACTTTCCAGTGCCCTCTGCACCAACCTGCTGACCTGCCACACAGGTCACCCCTGTCCCACACAAGGGGAGGAACAAGTCAGCACCTCAGCTGCTGGCATTCCAGTTCTGCCCAAATGTTGCCACACTTCTTGGCCCAAACAAGGCTGCATTGTGCCCCATTTTATTGTGGCAAGTAATGCCGCATGCTCTCAGCAATAGGAACCAAGGTTTTGGTGAAAGGTAGTTTGTTTGTCTGAGGCTTTTTTTTTCCTCCTTTATAAAATAAAATAAAATCTCACTGTTAGTAACTATGAGCATTGCTTGCCAGTCCTCAGTCAGCCAAAAAACACATGGGGTCTTTCTGAAAAAACTCTGTTCTGTGCATGAAGTTATTAACTGAGAAAGGCAGAGAGTTCTTTTGCAGCTGTTCGCCAACCGCTGGACGTCACCTCACACTCTGTCACCCCTCTGTGTTCTGCAGACTGCTGGAGTCTGAGAAAAAGCGGAGAGCTTGGCCAGAGCAGTTACGCTGCTTCTCGAGACATGTTTTCTTTGGGTTCGGCCCCAGGTTCTCAGGCAGCACTGTTAGTCCCTAGTGGAAAATTAAAATTAAAAAAAGAAAGAAAGAAAGAAAACAGCAGGTTGTGCTGCTTTTCAGGAACCCAGAGAACAAACAGGAGTCTCTACTGTGCTGGCAGATGATGAGAGCTGACCGCAGCGCCGTACTGCTCCTCCACATGAGTCATTGAGGAAGCAAGACCCAGCCTTGCCGCCAGCCTGCAGCCCCATGGCCTGGGCCCACACCCAGCTAGGGACAGGCTGCTGGCTGCAGGATGCATCCTGTGTGCTCCACACAGGGACAGCTCCATCCAGGCTGGGTCCCATTGGTGACAGCCGGGTGCATCTGTGCCACAGCCTCGGCGGCTCCTGGGAACCTTTCATCAGGCCCACAGGCTGTCCCCGCAGTCCGGTTACCAGCAGGTGCACGCAGGCCTGCACTAAGCAGCTGACTAACATCCCAGGTCAGGCCAGAACTATTTTTCTCTCTTTAATTTATGATTCAACATTTTTATTCTAAAACCATTCCCTCATGCTCAGGGATCAGCAGGTACCTTCCATCAGCACATACCCCATACCCAGCAGCCCTGGCCAGCCTCAGCACAGAACACCTCACACCACATCCCCTCAGCTGCCCTGCTTGTCCCTTGGACATGGGGCAGAGCCACCCCCCCGACCCACCTCCGAGCAGGGGCAACCAGGTTGGAAACCAGAGGAGATGCCTGGCAGATGCCCCCAAGAGACTGTCCCAAATAAACACGCTCTCAGAGAATTGCCATCCCAGCACTACTCACACTTCTTTAAGAGTGTGGCTAAAGCATCTGGTTTACACAGGGTGAAGACATTTGCAGCAGCAGTTCCACACAACAGGGAATATTCATAACCACTCTGAGCACCTACTGGAGGTGCCTGGGGTCTCTGTACCATCAGGAGACCCCTTAGGGTGTGACCCAGAGCACTGCAGTTGGCCACCTGCTTCTCACCTCTTGGTATAGCTGTAGTCTGTGCATCTCCTGCAGGCAGAGCAGTGACAAAACAAGCCAACAGCCCCACACACCTGCTCTGCAGAGTCAGGCTGCAGGCTGTCAACCCCAAACTAGCAAAAAAAAAAAGAGTTGTATTTCACAGAATCATAGAATTGTTTGAGTTGGAAGGGACCTTTAAAGGCCACCTAATCCAACTCCCCTGCAGTGAACAGGGACAGTCATGGCTCCATCAGGTGTTCAGAGCCCAGTTCAGCCCTGTTTCTCCAGGGATGGGGCACCACTATCTCTCTGGGTGAGAGGTTGCCTGTGCCAGCACCTCACCACACTTAGTGTAAAAGACTTTTTCCTTATATCTAATCTAAATCTCCCCTCTTTTAGTTCAAAACCATTTCCTCTTGTTCTGCCACAACAGACCCTGCTCAATAATCTGTCCCCTTCCATCTCACAGCCCCTCTAGATACTGACAGGCCGCTCTCAGCTC
>JAOWBP010004006.1:16871451-16887630 GCA_028571105.1 Tragopan temminckii
GGCGCGCCCCGAAGAGCTAATCCCGCCACGTGGCCGCGGCGACTCCGCTATCCGGGTGTCCCCCAGAAGGACGGAGTCGAGTACGGGGCCGCCCCCGCTGCGGGGGGCTCTTGGCGGCGCCGCGCTCTCTGCCCCGTTTAGGAAGCGGTCCGCAAAGCAGCGCGGCGCGAGAGAGGGCAGCGGGGCTGCAGGGATGAACGGGGAGCCCCAGCTGCGTTGTGGGGAGCAGCAGCCTTCAGCAGCCGCTCCTCGGTGGCTCCTGCCTCGGGGCCGCGAGGGCCCCATGCCCGCTTCGCTGGCCCCGTCTGCAGAGTTAGGTTCTGTCGGGCGCGACAGCGGGCGCGCCCCGTCCCGCTGCTGACAGCCGCGCGGGGCTGGAGGGGCTGCCCGGCAGCACATCACTGGCGCGGTAGCCGCTGCTCCGCATCTCCCGGCACCGACCCGTCGGAGCGCGGCTAGCACCGCACGGGCCGGCTGAGCGCCCAGAACCCCTACACGCGCTCGGGGCCGAAACTGCGCCAGCGCCAGCACACGGTATCCCGCTGCCTTGAAGGAAGGGGCAGCTTTGTCCGCCGGGCTGCTTCTGAGGCCGGCTCGCAGAACCGAGCTGTTGATCTAGAGCTGGGGTGGAAGGCGCGTACAGATAGCCAGAAGGAGCGGTTGCCCTCTTTAAGGAACAGATAGTGACAAGGAGCCCCGCCAGGCAGCGGGTTCACCGCGAGCCCTCACAGCACGCAGCTGCAGGTTGACTGTGCTGGAAGAGATGACATCAGAACGCCCGATGAGAGACAGCCGCGCAAGCCTCGTGCGTGCTGACCCTCTGGGAAGGCGCAGAGGTTCACAGAGAATTTAGCCAAAGTCCTGCTCCTTCTCGGCCCAAACCCAGTTGTCATCTGCACCCCAAAGCTGCCGAGGTCTGTGGCGACCTCCCGTGCTGCCCTGGGCCCTGCAGAACCAGCTCAGCTCTCCTCTCGCCCTAGTTCCACGCTCTCAAACCAAAAGCTTAAAACAAGGGGCTCATTCATAAACATTAATGAGCCTACCTCAGGGACTGTATTCTGTAGCATCATCATAAAATAACATAAGCAACACTACTGCAGGATGATCTCTTTGTAGCTGACAAACATCCCTCTCACCTATTTTTAGGGATACTTTAAAAAGCATTTCAAACTAGTTGAATAATTAAGGCTTTTTTTTTTTTCCTTTGGCTCTGGAGTTGTATGGCTTTTTGCTCTGGAACACCTTCTTCCTCGAGTTATGACTGGCCTATAGAGCACACCAGGCTGGAGCAGTCCTGCCCATCACCTCCTGAGCATCCCTCCCATTTCTCATAGGCCAAGAGAAATAGTTCCTGAGATGCTTGTTTTCGGAAGGTCAGGGAAATTCTGACAGCTGGTCAAGGGGCAAAGGAGATATTTTGGTAGCTGACAGACAACCAGGTGGAAGGCTTTGTCCCAGCACTCACAACACAGTTTTGAAAGCATTGGAGGGCTGAGTAACAAAGAGGTGACCGTAACGCCCCAGGAAACACACCTACTCACCCCCCAGAGCTGCCACTGCCAAAACATCCTCCCCCTAGTGCCCTCTGCACCATGCACTGCACCTGCCCCAGCGTATGAGCACCTTCCTGTGGCGCACTAAGAAAACAGCCCAGAATATCAGCGGAGCAAACTTAACATTTTGCCACAACACCTTCCAGGCCACGTGATCCCACTTCCTCTCACAGCCTGGCTCTGGCACCTGAGCCCTGAGAACCAACATAGCTCACTAACCTCACAAAATCAGAGCCCCACGTTTCACCTTTCTTTCTCAGATGAATTTTTTGCTGGTTTAGTGAACCAAACCAATGTAACAGGGAGTTGAGTGAGTCCCAGAGCCAAGGTGGTGAGGATGCGGCTGCGTACAGCCAGGATCAGACAGCACTTGTTTGGGTGGCAGCTCATCCAAGGACCAGCTCTACTCTCCTGCCCAAATGCATCTTAACAAAACATCCATGTCTCAATAAACGGGATGAGGAAAAGGAGGGAGTCATTCCGTGTCTCCTAAGAAGTATATGGAAAACCCTAACAACTGCCAAATTCATTTTTTTTCTAAATACAGACTATCATGTCCTTAAGCTATAGTAAACATGAGAAACAATCCAAAACTAGAAGAAACATCAGGATGCCTGGCTCTTGAAAGGCTTGCAATGATCCCAGGATGCAAAGAGAGCTCGATGCACACCCTTCAGAAAGGGTGACCTGACCCCCACAGTTGCTACAGACAGGCTTTATTCTGCAAATATATGCTACATTTTCAAGCAAATGCAAGCCATACTCTGCATTCCACAGCAAGACCCAGGTCAGACAGCACCTAGAGCGTAAGTAAGGACTGAGACGTAAAATTGAAGGTGAGGTACCATAGCAAGCAAACAGCTTCAAACACTTGCCGAGAAGACTGACTGCAAAGTCTTGTCCCAGCTGGCACTGCCAAGCATTGAAGGCTTCCTTTCTCTGTAGGTTGTGTTGGTGCTTTCCAGGAAACAACAGAGCTGCAAATTGTTGAGGCCAAGTCAATACCTGCCAACATGGAATGACATCTCCTCCTCTGTTAGAGATGATTAGAACTGGGAGGCTGCTGTGAAAGAGTCTGGGAGCTACTGAGGACTCCTTCAACAAATCAATGGATTATACACAGATACAGAAAAGCCATCCACAGATACAAATGAAATTCTTTCTTCTGCTCCCCAGAAGTGCCTGAGGTCTAGGTTAAGTTCACCTGTTTTCAGCCAACAGCTGGATCTTGTCTGAACACTACACAGCTTGCTGGGGATGGGCATCTCAGCTCTGTCTGTCCTACTCCAGTCATGTCAGGTTGCTGACGAAGAATGGCCCACCATGTATTTAAGCCCTTCAGAAATCAGAAGTGTTAAAAGGGTATTTGTGGAAGTCCTCATACGATGGGTGGAATATGGAGACTGCATCTTCACCAGCACCAGCTCCACGGTTCAGCCAGCCATTCTTACAATACACCTCAACCCCTTCTCATCGGTGAAACCATGAACACCTCAGAGGGATCTCACAGAACAGCAACTGAATATGAAAGATTATTCCCCAAGACATTCAGCGACCTTCCCAATCGGCATCCAGCTTGCCTCAGTGCAGAACGTTTGCCTGACACTGATTTCCACTTGACCTCTGGCTAGCTGTGCCATGCTTTGCTCAGCAGTTGAGATGATTTCAGCCCAACAGTAGGTTTGAACTGGTGCCGTGTCTTTGTTGGATTTGTCCAACAGGGGTCAGAGTGCAGCATGCTGCTTGTGTTGGCCATGTTGATCACAGGTCGTAACACCGACAAGGTGCAGTGGGTCACAGGAACAAGACGAGTACACATGTGTGCTGCTCACGGGGTGAAGAAGTTCATGAATACACTTCTGATAAATATTCAGTCCTATCAAGCATGTAACTCCGTTCCTGTGACATGTTTATTCAAGCAGCCTGGGTATCCAACATCAGCACACTGAAGATGTGCTCAGAGCCCCTGTAGAAACCCCAGCGGGAACTGCCCACCTCCGCTGGGGCTTACAGGCGCTGGCGAATGGTCCCTGCCATGAGATCTGTCCCAGGCTTGAAGGTTCGCAGGCAGTGTCACCCCAGCACACCAGCTCTGTAAAATGCTTCTGGTGTGGATGCTGCAGTCCCAGTGTATGGCAACGCGCTCCTTACAGCAGCATGTCAAAACTGCCCTGCTCTTAGCTCTTCTCGCTGTGGTTGGGAAGCTGCAGTTTTAGCGGTGTAATTACAACCATTTGGCACTTGCATTTCTGTCTGGATCGCATCTCTTCACAACCCTTACCCACTGGCAAAGTCCTCTAGTGAAGACTTGACCCGAATGAAAAGGCTGATATACACATCCGCGGGGTGCTGCCAGTAATTAGAAATGAAGGGGGGGAAATCCCTCCTAGGAACCTAACAAAGCCAGGAAACCTTTTTAAGCCAAACCAGCCTATCAGAGTGACAGAGCTGACATTTAAGGTTGGATGGACAATAGCGACAAGAAAAGTGCTAAATGACCTGTTCATCTCAACAGCATATTCATTAGGCTGGTTAGGGAGCTGTTTCAAAAGCCTTCAGTCTGGACCTAGCTTCTTCCATCTCTGACCTTCCGTGTTAACATGCAGTAGAGATGAAGAAGGTCAGTTAACCATTCTCTAACTGGTATAGTCGAAAGATGTTCGCAGAGATTTTCCTTATAAGAATGTATTTATTTATTACATCAGGAGTTTGACTTCGGTAAAAATGAGGAGCAATCCCCTCCTATCCATGTGAAACTCCCACTCTTGCAGTATGTGGAACTTCCACGTGTGGATTTTTTTAGGCCCATGGTCTCTAAGGTTGAATTCCAAGTCCTGCAACTACTGTAAAATATTTGTAATTGTTCACTGGGATCTCAGCCAGTGAGAATATTTCCTCTCTAACCTATTAAAAACAAAGAGTTATCTTAAATACATGCTGAAAATAGAAAATAAAATTAGCAATAGCGTTTAAGGAGCTTGCCAACACATGAGTTCAGAGAGACAGAGGTTAATCTGATCCCACTTCAACTCTGGGAAACCTAGTGCTCCAACAATTAAAATATTAGACCAGATGAACAGATGACCCTCCAACCCCAATCCCCCAATGGGGCGGCACAGCCTGTTATCCTGCATAGCCACATCCCATTAAGCTGACACCTCTGCAGGAGTAGGATACATTCCCAGTTGCACACACAAAATTAATTATTGTCAAATGCGCTTCACGGGGACTGAGGTGAGAAATACAAGTTAGAAAAACTGACAGTCATATTAGGCAGCAGTTCAAAACCTCCTTGCAGTGCAAACGCTGGTAAGATAAACAGAAACTCAGGGCTACCTTTGCAGGTGGGTTCCCCCCACCTCTTGTCACATTGTTCCTTCGCTTGGCTTTCTCTTCCTCTTTCTCTCTCTCTCCTTTCCCTTTCTTTTTGCTTCCCTTCACACCTCAGAGCTGGCTGTTTCCCAGCACAAGCTGCCAGGCAGCACAGGGGGTGGCAGCAGGCACCTTGCCCCTGCACACCTGCTCCGGGAGATTGGCTGCCGCAGCACAGCACCTCCCATGCTGCCAGATTCCTGGAAATTGCCTGTCCCCTCATGCTGCCTCCTTACACTCCTTGTGCCTCTCTGCTCCTTCACCTAACACATCCTTCCCTCCACGACACGCTTTGCTCAGGTATCTCCTCCCATGCTCAGCTACCATGGGACCACATGCTTCCACGTATCTCTTTTTTTAAGAGGTTCTACCCAAGCCCCTGTGACTCCAATGAGCAAACTCCCAACTCCTCCAGCTTCATAAGGGGTTTTCTGCTTTCATATAGCACAACAGAAATTTAAAGGTATTGGAGGGGAGAGAAGGAGAGGGGGAAAAAGAAATTAAAAAAAAAAAAAGCATCCACCTACCTACCCCACCAAAGCCAAACACTAAATTAAGCAGCCAGGACAATTGGAGATGGGGCAACCAGAAACATTTCCCAATCTCTGATGCTGTTGCTATCAGAGCTGGTTTCAGAACATTGGATATCTGTTTCCAAAACCATCTGTGCCCCCAGCCCACATCCGTTCCCCCAAGCAACATCTGGACACAGGAGCGCATCCTTCTTTCCTCGGCCATCCCACCACTGCCTACGTGTCAAAGAAGGACTAGGCCAGTACATGACGTGCAGACCATCATCCATCAAAACCACTAGTGTCCAAATTGAGGAGCTGTTCCGCAAGAGGCAGGGCCCTGGTGCTACCCTACCTTGCAGCACACTTCTGAAGGATGCACCGAGTCTGGCCATAGCCTACTGCTGGTGTGTAACTCGGCTAAAGGCATACTGCCTGTGTGCCAGTGCTGTGTGACTGCTGAGGTCAGGAGTGATGCATGAACTCCTTGGACAGGGAGGAGGAGGGAGCTTTCTCCTTCAGAGCTGTGGGCTGAAGTAGACACAACAGGAGGCTGTGGGGTGACAGGAGCCCGTTGGAAATACACTTCCCACACTGCAGAGCTTTAAGGCAGGTTAAAAATGTAATTGTCAGAAAGAATAGACAGCACTGGTCCTGCAAAGGGGGAGACTAAAGCACTTTTCTTGACCTGTGACCAGCACAACACTGCTCTCTGAGACCAGCTGTGGAGCTACAAAACAAGCCCACTACCTATATGCACTTATCCACATAAAATGCAAGGAAAAAATACAAGCAAATTAATATTTACAGTTTAGGAGAATGCATAATTGCTTGTAAAAAGAACCTGCCAGGGTAGCGCTGCACAGGATGGTTCTTGGATCCTCTTCAAAGGGCTCGGTGTGCCAACAGGTAAGCAGAAAGACAAGCACTGGCTTAAGAAACCCCTCTGTATTCCTTAAGCTTTTATTCTTCCTTCCTTTTCTGCCCCCTATTCTCTGTCCCCTATTTTTTGCCTCCCCTCATAAATCTGTTCAGAAAATATTGCTTCCTTTTTGGTATCAGTTTGGTGCTATCATTTCACCATAGCAACAGGCAGAAAAGAGCAGCTCCAACAACTGGAAGCTGCTGGGCAGTTCAGGTAGGCCTCCTGTGGCAGCAGACTTCAGTGACTGCACTTCTGAAAAACTGATCAGTTGCCTAACTGCTACAAGATAATACACACAGTTAACTAAATGTCACCAATTAGCCTATCAAGAAGGCAGGAATATTTTCAGTAACCGCACTTCATATGCAACTGCACTATAATCAAGGTGAGGTATGACAGCCTCCTGCAGATGCACTAAGCTACCTTTCCAGTAGCTGCCTCAAGTCCTGGAGATTGACATGGACCACAGATCCCATAGGAATGCCCTGGTAAATCCCTTCATAGACACATGTGCTGGGACGGGCCAGACTGCCACAGCACCCAGGTGCCGAGGTTGAGTGGAAGATCACAGCTCCAGGTTGCTCCCAAGCAGTGCCCAGAAATGAGCACAGGTCTGAGCTGAGACATTAGAGCATGAACAAAGCTGGTGAGGCTAAACCCTTCTGTCATCCCATGGAGGTACAATGCTCAACAGGACAGCAGGGGAGTAAAAGCAACAGGATGGTGAAGCAATGAAGAAGAGAAGGGGAGTGTTGCAACGCACAGCTGGCACTTCCATAGAGGTATCTGCATTGGTGAAAAGCGTGCATTTCCCCTCCATGCATGCTGGAGTCAGATAGCGTGACAACGTTAGCTGGTTGCTACCAGCAGGTACATACGCATATTCTTGCTGATGGGGAAGGAGCAACTTATTTCAAAGAAAAAAAACTAATAAAGAGTTTACATTTCTGTCAAGTACTCTTGAATTATTATTCTTGCTTTACATTTGTTTAACATCTGTTTCGTTAACACATTTAATTCCTGTTTTGCATAGGAGTGTAGAAGCATTACAATGAGCAAACAAACACTTCCACTGTAACTGCCTGTTAAAGTGATATGATTTGGGCGTGCACATTCCTTACAGACACAAACAGATGTGTACACACACTATGAACCATCATAAAGAAAAGTAAGCTTCCTCCTCGCATTTGCGACTATTTCAACTTTCTTTCAGGTTTATTAAGCCATTTCAGGTTTAAAAGACATTTTCTATTGAGACCAAGGGTTCATATTGTATATCCATCATCAAAGATTCCACTGAAGTCAATTAACAATTTTTTTTTTATTACTTCTCTTATCTAGATAAAGGCATTTGATAAAATTCTTCCAAAACGTCTCAGCTTTGTTCTTTTCCCCAACTAAAAGTAGATGCCTTTCCAAGAAAAATAGCTTCAATCATAAAAGGAAGACAAACATACTGAAGAGATTAAAAGAGAAAAAAAGATATCAAAAACCTGCCAAACTTCCTTCCCTGTATCATTAGAGACAGCACACTTTCAGGATAGCAGCATCCCAGCATATGCGGCATTTAAAAACATCCAAATAATTTAGACCTCATACACTGGTGTCAAAATCCTGAGCTCCAGCTACAAGAAGCCCAATTCAATGGAATTTCGTAGATAAAAGTCAGGAAAGAATTCAGCTTTGTTGCTTACATATTACTAAGTCCGTAACACTGCTTGATGGGAGACAGTTTTTTCCCCACTACTGCATAAGTTGGTGAGAAAAAAAATTAGTAATTAAAAATGTTTTTGCACAATCCTATTTTCCTTGAGGAGAAAGGAAAAATGAAGAGAAGAATAGTTATCTGGAAATGGTACAGTTGTGTGGTCTTGCTGTGAAAATGGTGCCTGTGCTCTCTAGTTTATCTTGCACTTTTTTTCCTGCTTTTCCATCAGCTCATTTGTTTTCCATGTGGCTGCTTGTATATATTCACAATTGTCTGCAGTTATCATATGTTGAATATTATTGTTATGTGCGCAGATATACTCCCAGCATGAAAATTATTTGAAAATGGGCGTAATGAGGAGAAAAACACAAACATCATCCGAGGAACTCACACAGTAGAGTGCTCAAGAGCTTGCTTTCAGATTTGCCTTCCCTGCCAAGAAAAGGCATTGTTGTAGTGACAGCCAAGAGGCGTGTGTTATAACAGGAAAATCATACAGGACACAAAAATCAAAATCTCAATCACAGACAAAAATTGAGGCGGCTGAGGAGCATATATACAGCACTGCTCCTTTCTCCCTAGGTACCACCAAAAGTTGCAAGTGCCTTGTCCTTCCCAAGGGGACGCGGCAGTGCCTGAAACAGGGCAGCTGAGCATGCCCAGCCAGAGCCCTCCCAGCACTGCGCAGCAGCCAGCTTGAGGACCAGGAGCCCAGCCCAGGTCCCCTGTCCCCCTGTGCTGGCTGCCCTAGGCCAGCCACTACCCACCCAACAAACCACTTGTCCCCACTCTCCCACCCTGCTCAGGAGAAGCAGCACACGCACCACAGCCAGACTGCCTTGCTGGGGGACTGCTGGCTGGAAGAGCCAATGATCCCTTCAGTCCGAGCCCATGGGTCTCCTGCACCAATTTGGCTGGATCAGGGCAGGTCTTTGCCAGTAGGCCCACCAAGTGAAGAGCACAACTGTCCCGACCTGCATAACCAGTGGCTCAAGCACCAACATGACATTTTTGCTGTTACCGGACCCACGTTTTCACCCCCCAGAGGCTGGGCCCAGGGCTGACACCTATGCCCAGCCGAGGGCTCAGATGATGCCATGTGATTTCAGGATCAAGTGATCAAGTCAGTGCAGGTCAGACAAATCAGGTAAGACCCCCCCCCACACACAGACAGTATTTCTGAATGGCAGGTTATACTCCTCAGCTCCCTCTGCTCCCAGCTACTAAGCCCTCCCTGTCTGTTGCAGTAATTCCACCAGCAGTGCTTACTACTACTACTACTTACCCTCTTAGAATAATCACACCTTACAGTACCTCTTGCAGCCTAATGTTTTACAATGAAACCTGAGCAGGTCTGAATAATCCTAACAGCAGTTCAGCAGCAGCACTCTCACAATTACTGTATAAAAGGTAAGTGTGCTCCTACTAGCTCTCCATTTAAATTTATAGTGATTGGTTCCATACAGTAATACGGCAAATGAGAAAATCTCACAGCCTTCATTTAAGAGAGCCTGTAGTAAATAAGAAACGCTGAGGTTCGTGTGTTGGCCCCCGGCCTGTCAGCTCGCTGTGCAGCAAGGGAATCAGGCTCCCTTTCCTAGCCAAGCATAAAATGCCGGGTGATATACTGCTCTGCGAGCACAACTGCAGCGACAGCAAGAGCAACTCATGCCGCTGGTCCTAAGGAAAGCTTCTGAGCAAGCCCAGGCTGGTACGGCTGAGACAGAAATCACACATGCTCTCCTGCAGTCTGTGTTCCCTGCAATGCCCCCACATCTTTTCAGGGCTTAGCAGTGCGCTGTTTCCCAGGCACAAGGCTGCATGGAGTCGAATCCCTGATTAATTTGGCGCACAGCACTGTTACCATATTGAACAAAGGCTTCCAAATCTGTCAGATGTGGCAGGTATTGTATGAATTATTTTTTTCACAAGGAGCGCAGACCTTGAGAGGGTTTTTAAACTATCTCCAGAGACTAAAGGCCACACTATTATTCTGCATTGAGACTGCAATGGAGACAGACCCTTGCTCATGAGATTTTAATTTCAGCAGCTGCATGAGTAACTTTAGAAAATATACCCTGGGTCTGATCCTGACTCTTACTGAAGTCAAAGCCAAGATCGGTGCAAGCTAATGGGAAGAAAGGTGAAATTCTGCTATACAGAGCAAAATGTATGGGGGTTATTCAATCCTATTCGGCTGAAAAGTTTGTCACTCCTGGGTGAAAATGTTGGTGGTGCCTCCTCCTTCGTGCCCCTCACCAACACCACACTGGATAGAGGGAAAGCCTTCATTGCCTTTACATCACCAACGTGGCCTGGACCCTCCCTTGCCATGAGCCTGCAACATCTGCTCTGGTTGTGGAAGTAGGAAGATGGTGGATCCATGGCAGGGGCTGGAAGCAGGTGATCTTTATGACCCCTTTTATTCCAAGCTATTCTATGAGTCTACCCTTCCATTTTTTCCTCACACTCTTCTGCCATGCCACGAATGCACCTCCATCAAGCTGTTCCTCCAATGGCACTCAGCACCCTCACCCTGCTGCAGCACCTTCACTGAGACCACTGGGCCACCACCACCAGTGGGTGCCTCCCACCTGCCTGCAGGGAGCCCTGGGCACAGCTCCCCTCCCTCAGGGATGCTCAAGAGCAGGTGAACAGATGGTGGGATCAGCCCAAAGGAACATGCCTGCTGCCATCAGTGAAGATAGTCGTCTCCCCTGAGACACTCTGTGCTGTCACACAACGGCACATGGGCCAACAAGGCCTGGCTTAGTGACTGGGGCAGCTTCAAAACAGCAGGATGCTTGCAGAACCCCTGGGCCTACTCTAGGTCTTGTATGACAGCTGGCACAATGAGCACACACCTGAATACAACAGCACGTATGGGATGAACCATCCCCAGCAAGAGTACACATCCCAGCAAGGAAGAAAGACTCTCCCTGCTTTCCCCTCATTCCTCCCTCTCATAACAAATAACCAAACTAACACCTCAACCTGCACATCCCTGCTACCCACTGGCCCCACTGTTCCTGGGACGACCCTGTCCCCACACCACAGCCACACAAGCAGCACAGTCTAAAGGGTGCTTAGGAGAAGGGGAAAGGTACTGGTGCAACCTTGGGAAACATTAGTCCTGCCAGTCCATACAGCCTGTTCCCTCACACACTCGTGCAGGCCATACTGCCAGGCTCTTCCCTCACTTATTGAGACTGCGCTGCAGGATATGCATTTGTTTTGAGCGGGACCATTCAGGGACACGTACCAGCCCTTGGCACAGCCAGCCCTGTGGCTATGGGCTACCTGACAATCACTCTGCTAATGCATTTTGAGACTCACCCCCTACTTAGAGAAATCCCCCCTCCCTACACGAAGGGGCAAAGCAGAACCAGCCGGCTTGCATCACTCAAACTGCACCAGGTGGGAGGATCAAAGGTGAACCTCATGCAGGAAGGGCTGTGCAGAACTGCACTCATAGATCCATCTGTGGGAGACCTTGCAGCCCCCTCCCCCTGCTCACAGCCCCTGTACTGACGGTTCGCCACTCTGGCGTATGCTCCCAGGGTGCCTTGCACATCTGCTGAACTAAGGTAAAACTGGACACTGCAGAGAGGTGATTTATATCACCAGGGAACGGCGCTGCTGGAGAGCCCCCTCCCTGCTGCAGGAGCACGTACATGCTGTTCTTCACCTTCTCACACATGCTGCCTTTACAACCACTGTGGGTTTGGGGGAAGCCTGCTGTGAGGATGGCAGCGCTCCCTCTGTTTCCAGCACCCACAGGCCCAAGACATGTGGCTGCTGTGCTCTTCACAAAGACCCCAGGCTGAAGAAGGGCCTAGGCAGCCCCCAGCCCCTGCTACAGTCCCTGCATGCATTACCCCAGGGCTGAGGTGCATGCAGCTTCCCTCCTGCAGGCTAACAGGATGCTGAGGGCTCCAGCCAGGCTGATCAGCCTGGTCACCTGGAGAGCTGACACAGTGGGAGAAGGCAGAGAAAGGAGAGACTTTCCTTTCTCCATTTGTTAGGCAACAGGTCACACACACTTCAGACAGATTCCAAAGCCTGCCTCTACTCTCACAATTCCTCTCTTCCTTTCCCTGACACATCCTCTTGTGCACTTTGCTTGGCTTTCGAAGTAACACTCCTCTCTGCTTGTTCTCCTTCCCACTCCCTGTCACTGGAATCCCGCTGCTGTCATCACACTCCCATCAGATTTCTCTTTTCAACGGTGCATTTCCACGCTGTCTCTCCCAACTGTCACATACGCTTCTGGTTCAAACATCTGTTCCTCCCCCTCCCAGGGACGTTGCTCCAAACCGTGCTGCTTTCTGTCTGAATGGCAGGAGAGATGTATCTGGTTGTACACATGGCACTACACTACCATCCATGCTCCAGAGTGAAAGCCTTCTCTTCTGTGATTCAGTCACAACAATCCCAAGGTTATAGGCTCAGTCCCTCTTCATTCTGCCAGGGTCAGAGTGAGAAGCACAGGACTAGCATCCTGCAGCCTGGCTGCTCAGGAAACCAGTCAGGGAAGCAAAGGAGGGAGATAACTGCTACTCCTTTCAGAAAGGTCTGCACTACACTGTTCTGCAAAGGGAGAACAGATGCCCTGCAAAAAACAACTTGACATGGTGATGGTCCAGAGAGTCCACGCATTTCACAGTGCCAACAAGGCTGCGACCATTTACAGAACAACACAACTGCCCAGAGCCTAATAACATCCTCAACCAATGCTCTGCAAGGGCTTGCATCATGCTGTGGCTAGGCTGAGGTGCTGAATGCAGATGTGAGGGTTAGCCACTAAGCCCTGCGAGATGTGATGCACTGCCTGATGCGCAGGGCAGGCTTGCAAGCATCTTAGGGCTCAAATGGAGCTTGTTTCCAGGTCACAGGCACCACAGTGCATGCACTGCTGGCTCTGCTAGCAGCCCTGATCTGCCCAGCCTCACTGACACCATGGGGCAATGAGGAGCACACAGTCAGTCCCTGGCCTCCCTGCTGCTCTGCTCCGCACTGGCTGGAAGCAGGACTGTTGTACAGCAGCACCATGTCTTGGCAGCACTTGTTTGTCTCAGTCCTTGGACAGACAGATAACCAAAATTTAGGCCAGTGCAAAATATCATGGTAGAAAACATTCCAGTCTTTGGGCCCCTCAGTCCCCCTCCAAAGCAGTTCTTATCACTAGGCAGAGACAGCAACTGAAGCAGCCAGGCTTCACCTAGTGAGCTTCTGCTTCTAGGAGGCAAACCTACGCTGTGCATCCACCATCACGGCAGCAGGGGCTCCTCTGACACTATCCCTGCTGGTTCCATCTCAGTTGCTAGCATATTTTCCTTAACCAGGCACACCACACAACTGCACAGGCAAACCTTTGATCAAACAGCACAGCTGAACACAAACCATTTGAGATAACGCAGGTGAAGCACCTCTTTTGTTATCACTGCAGTCACTGATAGTCTCCCCCTTGTAGAGGAAAAAATTGGTCACCCAGACCTTACGGCACATCCTCAAACCAGGTGTCATAACATAAGAGATGGAGGTTCAGAGGAGTTTTGTTAGTGAAGCTGGTGAGTTCTGACACTAGTTGAAACTGCTGCAAAGAAACTGATATTTAGTTTCTAGCCTATTCCCTTTTCATCTGCTTGTAAGTTTCTCAAACATATTCCTATCCAGGGTGAAATGTTCAGTGCTTGGTCTCAGCTCAGAGATGATTTCTTTTATTTCCCCCTGCAGGAACTGTGGGTAAAATACTAAATGCAGTAGATTTGGAGTTTGGGGAGTGTGAGTAATCAGATATTTCCCCCTTGTTTCCTTTGATACCATATGTTCCAATTGGAAATTTTACACTTGCATACTAGTAACTTGTAAAGGGTGGAGATGATATACTTCAAATGTTCTCACTGAGAGGCAGAAAACAAATCCAGATTTAACAAAATAATTGGTTCAATGCTTTTAAGATGAGTTTGAAATATTCTGATAATGCTTTTCCCTTCCCTGGTGTCCCAGGAGGGACAAGTACACATGTTTTATTTTAATCTATGCACTATAATTTTAAGGATAGCTGACACAAGGTGGTATTTGTTAAGATGGATCTATTTGCTTTGAAATCTAAAGAAGTTCAACACTCACGGACTGCCAGAAATTGCAGACCTATTATTCAATCAATTTTTGAGCTCTTTTGTCAAAATCAGAGGTCCCTTTAGCTGAACATCTCTCTCCTTCAATGATGTTTTCAGAATTCAGTGTTCAGAAACCCAGCACCCTGACCATCCTCACCCACAAAGTCAACTAAGTCACCTCACACGCCAGAATGTTGGGTTTTTTCATCAAAGTCCCCTGTAGAAGACTGACAGCCCTCCAAATCCCACACAAACTTTGTACACCTATTTGTACTCTACACATTATCATAAATGCACAGCAAATGAACTTTAGGCAGAGGTACTTCCTGGTCACAACTGCTCAATTATTATTAAAATCCTGTATGCACATAGGTGATCACACATGATCATTTCCAGGTGCAAGATTACTAATGGGATGGAGAGAGGCAACAACCCTCCTTCCTCCTCCCAGTAGGGCCACTTTGCATGGGTACCTTTTTGTATGTAACTGGGGAGGTACCAAACAGCTGCCCCTGTCTTTTTCCCCGCTCCTTCCAATGTCCCATCCACGGCCAGGAGCACCACCACGGCCAGCTCGACATAGCAAGTCAGGCAGCAGATCACAACCAAAACAGACTAGACGCTGTGACAGAGTAAAACAGCATGAAAAACAATTCCTGGGGCAAGGAAGCCTCACAACCTGAAACTCACCAGTCACATGGGCTGGCAGACTTAGAGGAAGCAGATGATGGCTCTTTTCCAATCCTGCTGACCAAAAAGACCCCACAGCCACCTGGAACACAGCAAGAGATGAAATCTCCTTGGCAAGCAGCTCCCAGCCTGTTCTCTGCCTCCACGGCATCCAGCACAAGCCAGTTGCACACCCAGAACTCCTAATCAGTTTGCTCATTCAGCTAGTAGCATAACCTAATGATGCATGATTGTTACTCAAGTCCCACCTTCACACCAGCCCAGCAGCACTTTGGGATAGCCGGAGGCTCACCTCCCAAACCTCCTTCTTCACACCAGCCTCACAGCATGTTAATTCTACACCAGTGGGAGGAAAGAGAATGATCAAGTCCTATGCCCTCACCTTCTCAGCCACCAGTACTTCTCAGTTCTTCAGACAGTGCTTTATTCCAGTTAAGCTGGCTCATGCATCTTTAAGCCCCAGTCAGTCTTTGCTGCAATTCCTTGCAGCAACTTCTGGAAAGGTGTTTTCCCCCCTTCTCCACTCCCCACAACAAATGAGCTTGTCATTTGAAATATACTGCCAATGTGTTACATGTCCCATAGTGTTTGTGGTTATATTAGAAGTGTTTGTTTATAGCACCATAATTCAGCAATATCTTGATTACAGGAGAGATGGTGTTGTAACTCACTGTGGCTACACAGAACATTATTTTTTCCTTACCTTTAATGTAAAATGTTGATTTTTTGTCAATGCACCAAAAGAAAAAAGTGCAGTTGTTGCTCTAGTAACTAGCTGCCTTGTAAACCATAGGATGTAAGGAACACCAGGTGTTAATCGTTCCGAGGGCTGCTTGTGGTCAGGGATAAAAGCTAGGATGATAAAAGCTAGATCACGGGAAGCACCTGGGAAGATGAAGTCAGCAGGGAGGAAGGATCGCTGCCCCGCACAACGTACCGCATCTCTGCATAGCGTTTCCTGCACGGGAGCAGGCCGAGGTGCAGCAGCCTCCTGTCACATACCTGTCTTGCCAAACAACACCGTTGTCCTGCTGACAGCTCCCGTTTTCAGGCTCCTCGAGCGGCACCGCACCGCACCCGACACGTCCCGCAGCGCCCGCCGTGCCGCTGCACGGTCGGTGACAGCGACCAGAACGTCTTCCTTGGTCCTGGTGGTCAGCGCCGAGTCGGTGACCGTGGCGTAGATGTCCCGGCCGAGTTCGGCCTCGTCGCCGTTGTCACTGGTGTGCGTTCGAGGCACCATGTGATGCGTTGCCAGGCCTGGGTGCGCTTGTCTGCGACAGTGCATTGTTGGACG
>JAOWBP010004006.1:16902717-16934806 GCA_028571105.1 Tragopan temminckii
CTCTGCCAGCACGCTGCAGATACAGTACAATCAGCTGAGTGATGTCTGCTTATAAACACACCCTGTCAGTCACTAACTGATGACTACTGGGATGTTGCAGCAGAGGGAGCACAGACTTTCTGCAGGATTTCTGGTCAGTTCAGACAGGTATCAGACAGCAAAATGAGGTGGCCCCAGCACCACAGCTGTCCTGGGACAGGCTTCCCAGCTGCTTATTTGCACTTGCAGCAAATACAAAAGCACAGCCTCACATGTACGGCTTGCTGCTTGCCATATTTAAGATTTGCCATGAAAACACCATGATGAAAGAAAGGCTCATGCAGTGTAAACCTGTGGCTTTCCTCATCCTGGTCCATCTTTTGTTCCTAGCTCCACTCCCACCTCACTCTCCTCCTGGTGTGGATGATTTGCAGCCTCTCCCTTTCCCCACAGTATATCCATGCCCTGCTCATAGCTCACCTGCTGCCAATCTCCATCTCACAAAGCTGGGTGTGCACCCCCTCTCAGGCAGAGAAGAAAGCAGTAACAAACCTCAGTTGTCCCCTGCTTGCTCTGTGCTGCCCAGGACTCAGGGAGCTGCTCTGCAGCCTCTGGACCTGCAGTGAAACTCTGAGCAAGCGCTGGCCCCATCCTGCTAGAGGTGGGAGCTCCTCACCTGGATAAGAAGCCTCTCCTGCAGCAGAGCCAAGCAGCTATTTTCTGCTCTCCCACATCCCCAAAGACTCTCCGGGGGGCAGTTATCAGCCTCAGACTTGCCATCTGCCAACAAACCTTGCTGCTCCAGCGCACAGACGTGCTGATGCCGATCTAAAACAAACACAAATAAAATCCGATTTGTTTTCTAACTGCCAAACTAACTCATTTTCAGTTGCTGCTGGTTTTCCATAAAATTCAACCTGCCTAGGGGCCAATAATGGAAAAAAAAAATATATCTATCTTCCCAGCTGATCTTCAAGGTTATCAGCATGAGGAGGGGTCACCTCCTTCAGCTGATGCTCTGCCAGGCACTGACAGCTCCAGTGCCAGGGTTGGGTGGGAAAAGGTTTTCCAACCAAATCACATCTGAGACATTGAAGATTTTTCCATATTCTGGAACAGAAGACAGCCAAAAACTTCTGAACACTGAAAATGTCAAGAAGTCTCTCACTGTCTGAGTCTGATTCATTCCAATTGAAGCCCTGAAAAATGACTGAACACTTTGATTTTGACCTTGGAAGCGTTCTACGTGATGGAAGTATTGCCAAGGAAACATTGCTCGTACTTCAAATTCAATATACTTTTATTTCCATGGCTTCAAAACCTTTTTAATTTGAAAAGTCGTCATTTCTTCCACTCACTGTATTGGTTTTGACAAACTTGGCATTTCTCAGTGCTCCATTTTTTTTCCTAAATTTCTTTATCATTCAAATGATAATAATCCGAATAGCTCACATGCTTTATTTTTATTTTGCAGAGATTGAACATCCTTCACATTAATGGATCTCCTAATGTTTTACTTCGGTTCATTCATTTTCCTCACTTAGTGAATAGCAGACCACTCAGAAATCAACACAGCTTGTTAGAAAAAAGACAAAATGCCTATTAAATTATCAAGTGCGTTTCTCATCAGAGCGCAGCTATCATTCTCTGAAAGGAAAACTATAGCTTAATTGACTTCTCAGCAAAAGCAATGTTTAGACAGATGGCAGTAGGAAACATCCTACTGTGGCATTCCCTCAGTTGCCATGTGCAAGCGATGGGGATGTTTTGGAAACACGAGTGGGCACGAGCTGGTGCTGTGGCAGGGACAGCCGTGCTGCCAGGCTGGTGCCAGGGGAGGATGCTGGTGACAAACGTGCTGGGCCCTGCACAGCCATTTGTGGGCAGCCCAGCTGCAGCTCTCTGATGCTGTCCCACCTGTGAACGCCGTGGAGGCTTCGTGCCCCTGACTGCAGCACGGTGCTGGGCAAAGAGCAGCCGCTGTGGCTGTGAAGGGGATGTGCCCACAGCCAGGGCTCTGCCTGCAGATGCTCAGTGAACTTTTTCAGAAAAACACTGGGGAAAAAAAAAAAGGGGTCTTCTGCTCAGCTGTGAGAAATGCTTTCAATGGGCAGGAGCTGGCATGGAGTGCGTGCAGAGTGGGCAGGCTGAATCTCAGCTAGCCGAGCATCCTCCACATCCAGCTCAGAGCAGGGGCACAGCTGCGGATGCCAGCTCAGGAGCCCCAAGTGCCCTGCGAGGAGCCCGCGTGCCTCTGCTGCTGCACAGAGACAGCAGGAGGCATTTCTGGCAAAGGATGAGTGCTGTGATCATCTATAAGCTAAAGATGCTGGAGAGGTAAATTAAGCTTTAAGACAGGAAATATAGAAATGAAATCCTTCTACCAAGTTTTCCAAGTTCAAACCTTCAGTTTATGAAATAAGTATCAGTGCTCTTGTTATTAGCAGACTGTTGTGGAAGCAAAGCCTATTTGCTTCAATTCCTTTTATGCTTAATTTTCATTATTTTGGTATTTGAGATTTATATGTAGACAAAGCTTGGCTTATGCATTCAAATTGCACAATAAGAATAAACAAGAATAAATCCTGAATGAGTTTAAGCTTGTGAGCTTTGGAAAAGTGCAGATACTGGTGATCATCTCCAGGGAAGCACGGTGGATAGGGCCCTGAAGTTGCCTCCAGAAATCTTCCTGCCTGACCTACTTCACAGCAATTTTGGCTGCTCTGGAAAAGTCTGCCCTTGATAAAAGCCCCATTGGGCTCTGTAGGAAAAGCTTTGGTGTAACTGGGCCTGAAGGATGAGGGCCCAGGGTCTGCTGCAGGAATCAGGGCAAGCCAAGCGCAGAGCTGGAACTTGTGGGAGGATGTTGAGCAATCTTTGGTGTGGGTTTAGGAATGATGAGGACAGGGCAGGGCTTGCTCTGACCCCAACATTTCTATTGCAGTTCAGTGAGATGGCAAAATGAGATTTTCTTGTGCTGGCTCAAGCTCTCCGGATAAGAATATACTCACACAGGAGACTGTGCTATACATTTTTAAGGTGCTGCAGATTACTGGGGAAAAGGAGGGGCTTTGCATGGAGCCGTCTCATTGATTTTAGAGGGAAGTGCTGAGCAGGTAAAGTGGCTGCCAGGGGTGTCCTCACGCAGCCTCTCGCTAACAGCAGAGCCACCGACCAGCATGTGGGCACTGCCTCCTTGCTGCTTTAGTCACTAAATCCCATTGAGTGAAACTGCCGGGATGTTTATTACCAATACTATTTGACAGAATGAAATTAACACATAGATGCTCCTACAGTGGTTAATGAGGTCTGAAATGTATTGCTATAAATCATCAGCAACAGCCAGCTAGTGACAGACACATGAAAAGAGAGCAGGTGATTAAAGCACACCCGCATCACTGCAGCAACCACAGTTTAGCATTGCAGCATACCTTCATGCAGCACACCGGTGGGGCAGATGAGGGAACAAACTGTTCTGCACCCTGCATGCATGTTTTCCTTGCAAGCAGACCTGCCGGGAAGCTGGAATGAAACACAAAACTGTTGTACTGACTGAGCCTTCCGCTACACCAAAATGTGGTGTTATGGGGTCCTTGAATCACTGCTGGCCAAATAAGGTCTGGTTATCATAGAGCCATTTGAGCTGGAAGTGACCCTTAAAGGTCCTCTGGTCCAACTGCCTGCATTGAGCAGGGGCACCCACAGCTCCATCAGGTGCTCAGAGCCTGGTCCAGCCTGACCCTGGGTGTCTCCAAGGATGGGCATCACCACCTCTCTGGGCAACTTGTGCCAGTACCTCACCACCTGTGGTGTAAAAAAATTCCTTCCCAAGTTTTCCTGGGCCCACTGCTCAGGATGTTTGTGTCTCTCTGGATGGCACCCTTTCCCTTGGGCGTACTGACTGCACCACACAGCTTGGTGTCATCTGCAATCTTGCTCATCCATGAACTTGTCTCTTCCTCTGACAAAGCAAAACACAGCTGCAGCCACCACTGTTAGAGTCATCTAGAGTTGGATTTAGCATCCAATCTGTGAGTGTTTCTAGCCCAGACTGGGCAAATGCAGAGGTTGTGTTGTTACATAAGTGCCCTGCTTTGGTATCAGTGGGAAAAAAGACAAACAAACAAAATCTAGGTTCAGTCTAAAATTGTTGAACAATTAAGACAAATGCTGCATTAGCTTGCAGTATTTACTGTCGAACAGAATTCCTCCCTGTCATGACTGGGGAGGAAACCAGGCTTTCCAAATGCACATCTATTTTTACCCAAGGCCTATAGTAAAACATAGTGGAACTGAATAAATGACTTTAGTACAGCAATTTACACTTACTGCCCACTGCTCTTTGTTTAGCACGTAAATCTATTTGGAAGAAGAGCGCAGGTAGCAGGAGGTGAGTATGGGGGAAACACCTCAAAATCTCTCTGTGCAGACGGATCGCGGCGGTGAGTCCCCCTCTGCAAACAGCCCTCCAGTAGTGTGGCTCACTTTATGGCACACCTCCTGTTTTGCTACCCAAATCACAGCCCGCTGCAGCGCTGCGGGGAAGTGCCAGGCCTCTATTTATGAACACAGACATCACTGCGTGCTGTATCCGCCTGCTCTCTGCAGCCTTCTCCTCCCAGAAAGCACTGCAGTCTCCTGATGGAGAGTAAATAAGCACCTCCTGACCTGTCGTCTTCTCCCTTGTACAAACATTTGCTAGAGAAGCAGAATATTCCTCCCTGAAATCTGTGTGTATATTGTGAGCAATTGATATATGAGCAAGAGTGGTGTGAAAATGATGGCTCTAAGCTTTTTCCTTTTTTGCCACGTGGCCACTTTGCAGTATCACGGTCGGTGCTTTAAATTATCCTAAATGGAGTTTTAAAATATAAATGTGTATTTAAGCTTTTTTTTTTTTTTAAACACATCACCCGTATTCCTGTGGTTTTGGCTTCCATTTCATAATGCTCTTTTGATTTCCCCACCTATCCAAATTTACTGCTAATCATCCAGCTCACCTCTGTCATTCCCACGTTTATGTCTGTGCTTCACCAGTGCTTGTCTTACACCAGCAAGCAAGTGAAAGCCAGACTTCTCCTATAGAAGGAAACTGAAGGTTGTGAGAAATGCTAAGCCACCAGTGAGGAGCAGACCCCCATGTGCTGGGAGAGCTGCAGAATCATAGAATCACAAGGTTGGAAAGGACCGACAAGATCATCTAGTCCAACCATCCAAGAAGACAAAGTCCATCTATCTCAACCACCATAACATACTTGGCTGCTGCCCGGGGACCACTGAAGGCATAGGGAGAGTTTGAGAAAGGAAGTCTGTGTTCTGAGAAGATCCTTTTGATAAAAACTGCTCCTCAAAGAATCCAGGATGCGTTTGAACTCCAAATATCAGAGGCACTGTCAGCAGTGGCAGGAAACCTCTGTGAGACAGCTGGGTACTAGTTCTCAATATGAGGCACAGAGCAAAGAGCACAGTCTAAAGCTACATTTCTCTATCTAGAGAAATGTCTAGATCTCAAACTGCCCTGCAATGCACAAATGATAGATTCTGCCCAGCTGCCCGCTCTGCTGACGGAACCTCATCACTTCTAATGTATAAAGTGCGCTGTTGGCTCTCCTGCTGCAGCTGTTGTTCTTTATGGAAGCAGTAATGCAGCACAGGATTGATCTGCCTGCCTTTTCTGCGAGCCTCTTAATGCAAGTAACCCACACCTTGGGCCATCCTGTAAAAGAGATTAAGTTTGCAAACAGATGTAGGACTTTAAACTTCTGGCAGTCTATGAATACAGCGTGTTTCTAAGTCAGTCTTGTCATAGAAAGCAGACATACTGTGCAAAAAACGGCAGCCAGCCCCACTTATTTTTAGAGAACTAAAAAAGGAAAACATTTCTTGATGTAAGGCTTGGGGGGAATGTTCTGCTTGAAACCACACGCGGTGTGCGCAGTAAGGGCACTCCCCAACCCGCTGAGTGCCGCACATGGCTCAGTTCTTGCTGTGCCTGCTGGGATCACAGCCCCAGAAGCAAATGTCGCTGCTCTGCCAAAGCCACACGGTGAGGTGCGTGACACCAAAAGGGCCTCCACACCACGACATCCTTGGTGCGACATTGACCTCCTCTGTGAGGAGTAAAAAGCAATTACTGGAGGCACGCTGATGGCAGAGCAGAGTGGAATGCGTAAGGAGCATTAGAAGCTTATCAGGGAGCTCGGTTGTGTGACTTGTTTTCAAATTTCCTCTGTAAGTCATGCATCAAAAAAAAAAAAAAAAAAAAAAAGAACACAGATAAACAGGGAGAAAGGTATTGAAAAGCTCATTTCAGTCAGCGGTAAAATGAAGCCATACAATGGAAGATTAATTTCAGCTCAGAGCGTGCTGAGAGATGACACGAATACTCATTGCAAAAGATGCAAAAGGCATTGTGCCCCAAAGATGGAGTGCGATTATGAGCTTAATGGGTTGTTTAACTTGATGAAGCTCCAGTTTCTAAATAGAAATTGTGCTTTAAATATTTAATCATATTTTGAACAATCTCCCATTTTTTCTTGGCTAAAAACAGACACAAAACCCTGCATTTTTCTTTAGGCCGCCAAAAGGCTTGATATAGAAAATAAGCAGAAGGTGGAAGATGTAATGGACTTGCACCTGCCTGGGTGCCCTTTAGTGAAAGCAGTGATGCCCTGGTGCACATCCCAGCCTTCTGTAGCCACACACTGACAATGAGTGGGATTGGCCAATGCTATTTGACTTTGATTTATTCAGCACAGGTGCACACAAGGGGTCTTTCCTATCTATCCCCATGGCCCCAAAGCCTTGCAGAAAGTGCCAGTGTGGCCACACATCCCCTGCCAGCTCGCTGCCCTTGCCCCAAGGAGCATCCTGTCCACCCCAGAACCAGTGTCTTGCAGCGTGCCCTCCCATGAGCAGCAGCTTGGAGAAGAGGAGGCAGCTTAGTGACAGATGTTCTACGTCCTGGTGTCACACAGCAAGCCAGCATCCCTGGTATGTGCCCCTGATGAGTGAGGATGGGAGCAGCCCCTCTGGCTGGTGTGGGGGCATTCGGCTCTTTGCAGAGCTGGGTCCTTGGCAGCCAGGAACAAATTAACATTCGAGGGAGTCTGTTTGGATAACAGAAAATGCAAAAACTTTGCATGGCAAGCGATCCCATTTCAAGCAGCATGATAGGCCTGGCAGGCATCCAACTGGCACAGCAGCGTGGAGCACCACTGAGCTAGCGATGTGTAAAGGGCACTTCCTAACAATTTCCGCCTCAAAAACTGTCTTGTGAAACATTCCAACTTTAGTTGTATCCATACATCACCCAAATCAGCTGCATGTCATTCAGTGCAGCTAGCAGTCCCAGGCTGTCACTAAGCCCAGCACCTCTGTCACCTGCCAGCAGAACAGTGTGGCGGTTCTCAGTTTGCTGCGTTCCCTTCTGTGTGGAACAGATGGCTGTCGATGCAGACGCAGATACTCTCTAAGTGACTGTTTTGCACCCTTTGCTGTTTTGGTCCTCAGAAGCTGCCTACATTTGGAGCTAAAATCCTACTACATTCCCACCCAGAGCTTAACCTTCCCTTAGCTTCCTTTTCTGGCTGTCAGAGATGTGTCGATGCATCGTTTTATCACAGAGCATTGAAGCCAAGTTTGACCTTTTTGTAGGGAGCTGGTGGGACAACACCTCTCCCACACTGAGATTTATGGGCACAAAGGGATGACTCCGGATCACATCTCTCCAAAGTGTCTTTCTTGGAGCCCACCTCCTTCCTCAGATGCCAGAGCCGTGTTGGCTTGCCTGCTGAGAAATGTGCAGTGATGCTCAGAGCCCTGTGCAGGTTTCACTTGCTCTTTGTTAAGGATCACTACTTTCAGTTTTCAGGTTTAGGTGGATTTGAACAAATCCAGAACTGATGGATGTCAAAGTGATGCGGACTGGAGCCCCTGTCATTAATGGGAACAAGAAAAATCCAGGCCAAGGAACTCAAAGGAACTCAATGCATGTTCTTCTGTGAGACAGGTAGCACTCTCTGTACTCAGCACATTGACATCATTGAGGATTCTTGCAGAATACAATCCCTCATCAACATGAGCAAGGGGGACAAAAGCTGCCCCCCGGTTGGTTTTTTTTGCACCGTTCATTCCACTGGGATCACCTTTTCTACTTCTGATCTCATTACTACTGTCCTGAAACCTTCTACCTTCTCTTGGCTTCCAGCTATCCTCACAACAGCCAGTTTGCCAAATTTAAAATGAAATCTAAATAAATGAACAAATAGATCAAAATTAACAACTAACAATCTGAACCACAGAAAAAGCGTAACGAAGAAACTACAAGCATATAAGCATACTGTGCAGATAGCAGAAATTGAGAGAGAATAAGAAGAATGTGTGCAATAAAAGGAAAAGATCCCTTGATAACTGAGGGAGGGCAGTGGAACAGCACCCAGCCAGCCCCATACCTCTGTCTCCCCGGCCTCCCTGCAGCCTCCTGGCACACTGGGACAATGATGCTTGCTGCTGCCCACAGCTCAGCTCAAGCTCGACTTGTGGCTTTCCCTCATTACCTGGAGAGATCAATGACAATTGTGTTTCATTAAAAGCATCCGGTTCTGTATATCCCTGTGGGCTCAGTCTCTGAGCCATTCTGGCCACCACAGAGCCCAAGGCTGTGGCTCTTCATGCAGCAGCATCACCATGTGCCGTGCCCGTCCTTTCAGCAGCTGGCTTTGCAGGGCTCCAACCTCCACAGGACACAGACTCAGCCCACGCTGCAGTTCTGCACACTGGCAGAGGCCACTTCACCACACAGACAGCATCTGAGCAGAGCAGTGGGACCTGCCGGCCTCTCACTCCTCCCTTCTGCAGACCCAGCAGCAGCAGCTTCCATCTGAGCAGCTCCCTTCTGGACCAAAACAAGCCCAGCATATGCCAACACAAGGAATATTTCAGATCAGTACTCTCTTGGCTTTGTTTAAAAACAAACAAAAAAGATAGAACATCTAAGGACCTTACTGAGCCTTCCTGACCCGGTATAGTGAGAACACGATGCGAACTGATCAGAAGGATGTGTTTTTGCAGGCACTCAAGCTCAGAAGCAAAGTTTGCTGTGAGAACTCACTGGGGGACGGATGTAGGGCACAGAGGAGGGGGGACATGCAGGGGTGGCACTGAAGGAACACGCAGACCTGCTGGCAATGCACCCTGTGCGGAATTCCCCCCGCTGGGCTCAGGGGAGGAGGTGTGGGGCTGCACAGCCCAGTCCAGCACCACCTCCTGGAGCTGCGGCCCCTCCTGGGAGTGCATTCTGAGCTTGTTTAGCTAAGTGCATCAAAGTGAAGAGCAGACAAAAGCGTCAAGAAAAGAAAGACAAAATTAGCTGGGATAAAACCTCTCTGATCAGGGTGGTGTTATAAATGCTAAGAATAATCACATAGTCCACCCAAAGCATATTTTCAAAGGAAAGCCGTGAGGCTTTGATGCCTTTGGAGTCCAAGGACTTCAGCTTTTTAGTTAAACTCCTACCATTGTGTTTCTCTCAGGAGAAAACACAAGCACAAGAAAAGCACCCTTCTCCAGAAGTGTGCTGCAGCTAAAGAGGTGGCTTCTCAGAGATAAGAAGTGCTTTGCTTTTCAAGAGGTCGAGGCAAACAACAATTAGGAATCAAGAGAATCAGAATGCCCGAAGCTTCTTTGATCACTGCTCATCGGTGCTGCATGAGTTCTATCAGCCCCCTAACAAACAAATCAAACCTCAACGACAGCACTGCAACAAGTATTTGCTGTTGCTGCCTCCTCTGGCTGCAAGGAGAGCCAGCAGAATGGTGCTGAGGTGTGTCACCTTGCCCACAGAGTCTGGGACAACAACTGTTCTCCATCAGCATTTAATGGAGAAGAACACATGAAAACTATAACCACAATTAGCCGCTGTGGTAATTTCACATTTTCTTTCACTAAGTGAATGAAAAATAAAGTGACTACAATTACTCAAGGTATTTACATAGAGCCTCACAGCACTCCCCACAGCCTGACTCGGTGATGCTGTGCTTCCATCCAACTGCCCAGATGATATGGAGAAGAGGCCCCGGGGCATTTTACAGGGAAACAAAAAAAAAAAGAGGCAATTTTGCCTAAGTCAGGAGTTGAAGATTTCTATTTTGGAGGTAGGATGTGGGCTCTGATGTTGCCTTCCCAGCATCAGCAAGCCATCATCAGGGTCTCAGCTGGTACCAGTCTTACCAACAGCAGTATTTAAGCTGCAGCTTCACTGGCAGCATGAAGTCAGGTCTTGTCCCACTGAAAAGCTTCAGTGAAGGGTCTCCTGTGCTGCTGTGGTACCTGCACCTGGACTGCATGCTGGGCTGAACCTCCACCCAACCAGTAATTTTCTGGTGAAAGCACCCTGGTCTGGTCTCTGGAGAAGCCCTGGCACCAGGCTTTCCTTCAGCTGGAGCTGCCTCAAAGCAACATCTCCATAGGGGCCAGTGCAAAAACGTATCACCGTATCACCCAGAGAAAAACTGGACTTGACTTGATGATCACATGTCCCTTCCAGCCCCTACGATTCCATGAAAATGCCCAGGTCTTATTTTAGCCTGTAGGGTATCTCACAGATCTACACGGCATCCCTGAACAGTCCCCTATATATTTCAACCAGTGGCTTTTTAGGGAGTGATCTACATCCAGACCCTTGCTTCTGCCTTCCACCGTTGGCTTTCTCTCAACATCCCCACCAGATCCAAGCAGAACCCCATGCCCTGCAACAGCTGCAACTCACCAGAAAGCAGCCCTGCTCTGCTGGCACAGGCACAGCGCCTGCAGTCAGCTGCTGCCCTGGGAGCCCTCAGGTGCCCTTGCCATGTGCCACGCTCACCTCTCCTCGTTACCAATGAGGAGGCCTCCACACGCGTGTCCTGCAGCAAAGCCCAGCAACCCAGTGGTGTGGGGCTGCGGGAGCAGCAGACAGGCAGCATATTGAGGCAGTTAGCAAGTCAGGCAACAACAAACAGCAGCTGCTATGAAATTAGATGGAAACGCAATAAAATCCAAAACAAGAAAATATGCAGATCGACATGAACTTTGTCAGTTTGCTGAATTAAAGTGTGTTTAGCAACAGGGCTTGTTTTAAATGGGAAAGGAATAGACTTTTCTATATGGCGTTCCTGAGATCTGGACGCCTGGGAAGTGACGGTGAAAATGAAAGACGTCTTCTAGAGGTTGTTGCTCCCTTTCATTCAAAGAAGGATCTGTGTTTTAAGAAGAATTGAAGCTTTAATCAAAGCGCTCAGGTTTGTCAAATGCAGGAGAAAAGACAACGGCTTGTTGGCTGTGGGTTCGTGCTGAGCCGACCGTCGGAATATTATTCTGGTTGATTAAATTTGCATTGCTAATCAGGGGGAAGCCATATGCCTCACACACCTGTAGAACACAGCTCTGGGCTTTCAAAGGTTATTAGCACACCGTTGCTTTCTGGCAAGAAAGGGCTTTTTCAGCACAGGCACGAGGAGCTCCTGGGGCACGGAGAGGATGCGCAGGTCCTCAGCACTGCTCCCTGCTCCTCCCTGAGCCCCAGCACTGCACGGCCCTTCGGCTCCAGCAGCGCTGCGTCTGCCAGGGCAGCAGGAAGCCTCACAGCAAACATAAAGAGCGTGCAAAATTACGGAGTGGTTTATAAAGATAAAGGAACTGCTGCTCTGTCTGGCTTCAGCTGAATTTGAAATGGATTGGATAAAAAAGTAGGGGTTTGTTTTTCCTGTTGCCTGATTGAGGATTCTGTCATTGCTGGAGATTCCTGAAATTACTGCTTTCTCCTTCAGGTTATATTCCAAAAATTAAACAGACTTCTGCCACTCCCCTTAAGACTTTGTAGGGGGATTTTATCCTGATTAAAGCGTTAAAAATTAATGCCACGCAGACAATCCCCTTTGGATTCTACAGGCTGCAGCTACTACCTGTCTCCTCCAGGTATTGCAGTCAGTATTACCTGTAATTAACATTACATGTCTCAGTCACCACCTTTTCCCAGGAGCTCTCAGCAGCACAGGGCCAGCCCAGCCCCTCTGGAAAGTGGGCTCCAGCAGCAGCCTGCCCTCTTCCTGCTGTGCAGCTCTGTTTGCAGGGGAGCACACTCAGCGTGCTCAGAGCTTTCCACGCTGAAGTCCACGCTTAGGGATCACCTCTCAGTATTCCCTCGTCTCCTTGTGCTATCCAGGCTCAGAAACACTGCTTGCTTTTTCCATCTGATAGCCACTGCCTCTAAGTGGACAAAGGCCTTCAGGAAGGCCAGCACTGTGTGCAGGACTGGTGGGAGATGAGGGTGTTTGGTCTCAAGACGGGAAACCTCAGCAAGGAAATTCCACCAAATCCATGAGGTGCGTCATCCTGGGCAAGCGCTGTTCCTCAAGTCACCAATAACCTCCAGCACTGCCTCGCTATTTGAGGATGGCAGGCTTTTCCCCTGGGCTCCCAAAACCTTATAGGACCTACCGATAATAACACTGATATAATATAATAATAATATATAATAATAATAATGTAACTGATAATACTAATAACAACAGGGTGGCCATGAGCCAGCAGTGTGCCCTGGTGGCCAAGGAGACCAATGGGGCTGTGCTGCGAGCCCGAGGACATGTGCACAGATCTCTACCGTCTGTCCTCTAAACAGGGAAGGACCTTGAAAGCTGCTTAATTTATAGACAAGAAACCCAAAGTTTCCTAAAAGAGCACATCAATAAATTAGCAGCAGTTTTTGCTGCCTTGTCAAGGATTAGCAGTTTTAATCCACTTCAGGCATGAACTGGGAATTAAAAAATAGTGCTGAGATATTAATAACAACTAGTTCACCATGTGCCCTTAATTTGCTTAAATTTAAAGGGCTGGTAGGAATTTTTATGCAGAGTAGAAAAGACGCTGAGTAGATAGAATAAAACTGCTGTGACGGTGTAGCATACCTGAAGTGCTGGGCTACAGAGCTCCGTTCTCCAGAAGGGAGAACTTGTATTTTCTGCATGTACTGTTAATGCAGCACTTATGGAATGCACTGTGGTGAAGAAGTGAAGTCTACTCATAAATCAATGTAAAGGCAGGGAGGCTGTTCCAGGGCTAAGGAACTGGCCTTGGCTTCTAACACTGAGGCTCATGTCTCTCCTCTGTAGCCAAACATGCTCACAGATCCCCATGGGCTCCTCACAGCCCACAACTCATACAGGGCTTCAGCAGATCTGTAGCCCGCCCCAGGGGCTGGGGCAAGGGCAAGGGCTTCCCAGATGGGGAAAAATTCAGGTATGAGTTTTGAGGGGAAAAAAAAAAAAAATGAAAGTCTTAATTTCATGTACAATTTTTATTTTTATTTTTATTTTTTTTCATGGAAACAGAGCCACGGGGCAATGCTCAAAAGCAGGAGGTGAGCTGTCTCCTAACTTCAGCTGCCTTTTGCCTCACCATCTGGGTTCTCCACACCAGCCCAGGTGGAGGCTCTTAACACACATTTTTCTTCCAGCTGTATCAGGAGTCCCTTTTGCCTTCCCTTCAATTTTCAATTACATTTCCACCCAGTGCTAGATAGCCTCAGAACGAATGAGGAGCTGCTCAAAATGCACACATAACAAAACCACCAGAACACTCTCTAGACATGTCCTCCCATGAGCTGCACGGCTCAGCAGAATGTGCAGCACTTTGTGTCCTCAGGATAATAAAACCCAGATCCGAGGGCTTTCATCCTGAGGAGCTGCACAAGCACGAAGCATGTGCTCACACAAAGCCCCAGGCCTTTGACATGCCTGGAATCAGCAGCAGCATCACTCTCCAGGTGCCACATCATACCATACTGTCTCTGTGCCACCTTGGATGGACCTATCAACATGCATGCAGACTGCGAATAAGCTCTGAGCCTGTACTAACTCACACTTGGTCTGCAGGTGAACTGCGAACAATGTAAGGCCAAGACTGGAGATCTGCTGGTGATGGTTGCTGTGTGCAGAGGGACCTCCAGACAGTGAAGAGCAGTGGAATGGATGGGGGTAAAGTATGCCAGAGGCACTGAAGGGCTTTTCAACTGACTGTCAGTGCTGCAGGGAGAGGATGAATGTACCTCAAGTGATGTGGAGAACGCCCACCGCACCTGCTCCCTCAAACAGCCCATGTATCACCAATTTAATGGGTGTTAATGGGCTGGCTCCTTCAAAGCAATTCAGCCGGCACAGATTTTTGTCCCCTGACAAACCACTTTGATCTCTTACACTACTAATTCTTTTTAATTCAGAAATGTGCTGTACAAAGGACCATGATATTGTTGATTACCTCTCCTAAACTTTTGCAAAGCGACAAGCAAAAGTTTGGTCTGGTCATGCTAAAAGGAGATGCAATTAATACAAATTGAGCTGTAAGTTGAGCTCCCTCTTCTCCTCCCAGATAACAGTAGATGACATTAGGACAAGTAGCGCAGAGAAACTGAAACATGACCACAGTATTACAGCGATCAATCGCAGTACCTTGAGATAAACTCACTGCACACGCACACTCATGACCTGTGCTGTAACAAAGCAAAAGGCATCAAACCCCAGGACAGTTTGCAGGACCAAGAAAGGGATAGGAGGGTCTGCCCTTTGCTTAAGCTACTCCTGACCCACTCACAGCTGGATTTGTGGCACACAGAGCGCTCCTGGAAGGCTGTTCTGTGGAAGATGTGACTCTCAGAGCACAGCATGTGCAGCTGGTAAGAGAGGCAGGTATGGAGGGGTGGTTTCTGCTCCCTCCAGAAGGAAGCACGTTCTGGACGTGCACTTCCTTGGGTAAGAAATGATGGCCAAAGCCCACCATTCCATACAGCTGGAAAGCTGAGTGGGAGCAGAGTCTCATCTCATTGCTGAGAGTAACACAGCACAATGAAGCTGCCCCTCTCTGGGCTCACAGGAGAGCTCCTGTGACACATCTCTGCTGTGCAGTGAGAAAGGTGAGTGCCTCCAGTGCTCCATCAGCAGCTCCAGGTGTTGGCCAGGAGATGAGCTTCCACCATGGACTGTGCAGGACTGCTGACTTCATCCCAACAGCCACCAAATGGAAAAGTGCTTCTAGAAGGAAGAGGAGACAGGCAGTTTTCTTCCCTAGCAGATCAGGTTCCAATTCTTTTTTTCAGGAAATTACTATCAAATAGAACTTTTATGATAATGAAGAATTTTTCCCACTAGAATTAAAGCTACTTAGAACCAACTTCCCCACACTTGTTTTGCCTGGATAATTTGGCCCAAGACAAAAGAAATCATAAACCTGTTCAGAAATATGGAGAGAAAACGTTTAAGACTACATTTCTCTTGGCCTTATTTTGGAATAGGTCATGACAAAGTGAAAATTCATGTTCCAAAATGGAGTTATATGGCTTTATCACTCCTAACTACAAAATAGCTGTAAACAATTGATTTGAATGAAGCACAGCTTGACCAAACAAGTGCCAGGGGGATGCATTTCCTCCCTCCTTCCTAACAGGCCAACTCAGCTTTCTGCGCTTCCAGTTGTTGACATTATCCCAGCAGTAATCATGTTGCTGTCTCGCCAGGGAGGATTGATGCCTATCTGTGCTGACAGACATGCTGATGCCTCTTTTCTTGGGTTTCCAAGGTTATGGTTTGACAGTCAATTAAAAAGTTTTCTCTTCCCTGACAAACTGTTGGGCTCTGGTGACTTTTTACCCCTCTTCCTATCTCATAAAACACCTTTGCGTTCTCCCGTAGATCACAAGGATTTTATGAGCTGCCTGTTAGAGCCGCCTCTTGGATGACTTTGTCTACATCCCTCTGTAAGGGAGGAAGGGTGGGTAGCATCTGCACCTGGGACCCCCCATGCATCCTGCAGAGGTGACAGAGGAACAAACCTCACAGCCGCAGTGTGTCCTACTGCCTGCACGGACTGGTGGGGTCTGTCCAAGAGCTCTGCCCTCACCCCTTCACTCTTGGCACTGCTGCTCAAAGTGGAGCCAATTGCCACCACAGTTTGGCTCGAGAAAGCAAAGCTGGACAGCACAGATGTCAAAGTTGCACATTCCCAGCTTCATTCTTCTACCTGTAGATGGCATGGATATACCTTGCTATTTCAAGCTGCTCTCCACCTCATCTCACTTGTCAGTGAGCAGCATTCTGGAGACCAGCAATTTTAGATGAGAAGCAGGTGAAATTAGCTCTCAGCAGATGATACAAAACATCTATATAGAGAATTTATTGAAGCAGCAAAGATTTTTTAGTCTCTAAAGTACTATTCAAGTGAGAGCCAACTGTAGAGAGTGCTGCACTTTGATTTGCGATGAAGTCTTTGTGCAGTGAAGATTTCCCATGGCAGATGGGGTTGCCCATAGAATGAAAAAAATATATATCCAACAAAATCCAAAGAAAAAAGCAATCAGGAGGAAACAGTTTCAGGGACACTCAAGCTATACAAGGTACAGGACTAAGCACAGAACTCCTCTGAGACATCTCTCAGCAAACAGTCCTGCTGAGACAAGATGTAGGAGGATGTTCCTATGAGGAGCAGCCCACCTGGCTACATTTCTGTTATCTTTGGGATGGTTATGCAAAAAGCATTAAATCACCTAAAGTGCAAAGCAGTAGTTAGTCAAAATGACAGAGAAATACAAAAACCTTAACCAGGTAGATACCTTGGCAGATCAGATCCATAGCATCTTTATTTAGACACTCTTGAAATGCTTATCTGTAACCCTAACTACAAAACACTCAGATTTTTTCCAAAACTCTGCACTGAAACGGGAGTTATACTCTATGCAGAAAACAAATCTCATTACAGAACCGCCTTAATAACTTCAGATGGGGATCTCTCTAAAAAACGACTCTGTGTCTGCAGGAAGCTGGAGGTTACCTGCAAAGCCCTGCTTGTTGTCTTGCCTCTATTACAGAATATATCTATTTCTATCACAGAAAAATAACCATGACAGAAATCCAAAGCACTGCATTAATCTGCAGCATTGGGAAACCACAAAAACTTCTGACATGGTACCATTAGCACCTATTTGCAGAGCACAAAATCGAGCGTGTAGGCAGAAGTGTGGAGAAGTACCATCAAAACAACTCCTATATGCACATAGCTAGACACTGCTTAAAGACACAACAGAACTCTTGGAACTCTCAACTGTTGCAGTGAGACACCAACACTCTGCACTAAACTCAGAGCCCCTCACAGCTCCAAGCCCCCTCTGCTGCTTGGATATGTGCCTCACCTTGGAGCAATGGCTATTTGTGAGCGTGTATCCTGATTTCATCTCTCCCTCAAGCTGAGGATAGCTCTGCTACTCATTGCAGGACACATAAACCGCACACCCTTTAGGAAACAAAAAAGAATTTGGCCAGACTTCATAGTTTGAACGTGCCAAAAGTTTGAAGAATTAAGTTAGAGAAGAAAGAATAAGGATTAAGTCATGTAAATGTTAGGGACAAGTGCTCTCCATTGCTTAATTTTCTGCTTCTTTCTGTAGTTGAGGAAAGGGGGATAAAAAAGATTAAAAAATGACACAGGAGATGATATTTTAATAGTGGCTTCTGTGTTCTGAGCTTTGAAGACATGCCCATACCCTTCAATCAGAGTAACAGACACTAACCACCCCTCTTAAATGACAGAGGAGATATCCTGTTCATATTCATAAAAATCCTGACCTACTCTCAGGCACAAACCACAACAAACTGTGTTTATCCCTTGAGAAAGATGAAAGAAAGCTACTGGAAATGCAATTAGTTTCTTCCTAATGCATAAGAATTTACAAGGCCAGTTTCCCTAGTAATGCAGACATATTACACGTACTTTAAAATTCAAACTTAAGATAGAAAGTGGTAGATTTAAATGGGGCTGGAAGCACAACATCCTCCTACAGATCCGTGGAACATTCAGGGCTGTGTTTCAGCCAGGTGAGAGGCTTCAGCTCAGGACATTACAGAAGACTGTCAGCACCTCTGAACTGTATTCCTTTGGCCTTGTGCACCTGGACTTCATCTTAATTTAACCAAGACAAATTGGCACTGTTTTATAATTTACTCAATTTGAGGGCTTCCTCCAGCTCTCACCTCTAGCTTGTGCTGTGCTATGCAAATTTAACAAACGTGGAAATAGAGATAAGCCTCTCCAAGATGTTCCAAGTACTGAAAAGAATAATTCAATTTGATCTTAGCTCTGTATATTGGTGCTAGATTTCTCGACTTTTAATATCTAATGCTATTTTTCTCCCCCTCCACAGTTATAAATCACATATCAATCACAGTCACTCTCCAGCTCTGTCCCTCATTAAGTAATTGCACAAGTTGTTGTCCTCTGCATTCACTTGCTGGAGAAATGACTCCTAGTTTTATTTGTAACCCTGGGTGATCAGTGCTCTCACGCCTTCTCTGCCACAACATAATACCTATCCTAATCTGTCTGCCCAAAAGGTCTTCTCTTTGCTCCATTGCCTTCAGCTTCCTATAACCCTTCAAATTCTACCAGACTGGATTCTTTGAAGTAAGTCCATTTTCCTAGAAACAAATGGTGATTCAGCTGAAACCATCCAGACCAAATAGCTGCAGATTTACTTGGGAGACCAGAGCCAAATCCTCCATGTACCTTCAGCAGGAATACTGCCAGCAGGCTTTGGGCCTTGCCATGGTTGTGTGCATTTCTCGGCACTCATGCCAGGTTTCACACACATCCTGTAGCACACTGCCAAGGTGCTATCAGAAGAAAGCCAGCAATCAGCAGTAATTACTCCAAAGGGTTCAATGTGCACCCAGGGTGCAGAGACATCTCACATTACTTATGCTAAATGTTTGTTTTAATACATGGTAGCTGGAAACAACATGTCTTCTGTCCCTCCAGTGCCATCCAAAACTCGTATTTTAAATATACAGACAAGTTGTCCTATCATCCCCCTAGAAGAACTGCAGAAGTTTTGCGGTTTATTTGATGGTGTTTTTTTTTTTTAATTACTATTTTTAGCAAGGTACAGAGAGTCCTTTGGGTTCAGCCATTCTCAAACACTGCACAATCTCTATTCTCAATGCAGCTATATTGAAACAACACTAAGGGCATAAAAGGTCTTGACTATTTGGGATAAGCCCCAAGCTGTAACTTATTTCTCCCTCAGACACATCTGTTTCTAGTGTTTTGTGATGTTGATAGCCACATGTGCAAGGCTAGTCTCGGGTTTTTGAAGAGGTTGACCAGCATGTCCAAAGCAGCTATTAACCTGAACAGGGGATGTGGTTCCCTCATGGTAGCTCTTCTACAGTGTGCATGACTGTTAACACCACAGAGGTACCCCTTGTGATAGTCAAATTTTACACCAGTATCTCAGCCTAAGGAATGTTGTGGGCAACCAAATGGCAGTGATCATCTCCACAGCCATCACTTGAGTCACCTGAAAGTCATGGTAGGCCTTCCAAATTCAGCTACAGGCCTCTGGGATAAAACAAACAAACAACAAACAAACAACAAACAACACTGATATCCAGGGATTCTTTCACGGAAAATAAGTGTCAAACCTGGAATACAAACACGCTTATAAAACTGTTAAGCTAGAATTGTCAGGCAAAGAAAAGCTTAGAAAAACTGGCTAAAGTAAGCAGATACTGGCATTGATCACTAACACCCAAATCAAGGGACAACTCTGAAGTTCCTGAGCCTCAGAGGACCTGTCTTGCACCAGGGTTTGTAGAACGAGCCTTTGCCAAGAATGTTCTTCTCTGTGCCCAATCATTTCTGGGTTTCAGAGCAGAATAATGTGTGCTGAATGCTGATAAAACTCGGAATTCTGTGCGTGTTCCAGAGGACTGGAGAGGAATATCCTCTTCCAGAAGAAACAGATGGCCAACAAGCCATAACCTTGCATGAACCCTAAGCAAAATCACAGAAAGGCACAAACATGGAAGAATTAATAGAAGGAAAGATAACTAAATGCCGATCGAGATAACTCTTTTTTGTTGTTGTTAATTTATTGTCTCTAGCTAATAAAGATCACCATGTTGTTCCAACACACTTCCCCACTGTTTTTCACTTACCTGCCTCTATGACTCCTGCTCTAGCAGGAGTTACCATCAAAAGTCAGCACCACAGAAAAATCAATGTAGATCAAAGCTGATTAAAAGTCCATTAACTGATAAATCACATGAAGCAATGGTAACATCATTCATCATAAAACCTCTGCAAGCTAAGCTCAGGCTAATCACTCTTGATTTCCCAGAGAGATAAGGAGACTACACAGGGATGGATCACCAGGCAGATGGCAAGTAGCAGTAGCCTTGCCAAGTCTGGGATCCTCAGGACAAGTCTGCAAGATCACGTCTGAAATGAGGATACGTCTACATAGCTTGGTACTTAACACAGCTCTTCTTCACAGCAGTGGGCACTCATTTTTCTCTTGCTGCCAGTTCTGCTGCCAAGGAAGGAACTTTCCTAGAGCACTGCCTGGCTCTCTTTCTAGCACTTCTCTTCCTAGAGATGTGTTAGGAAAAGTTCTGTGCAGAGTCTTTCCTTGTTGAGTCTGCTCAGATGCATTCTTTCTTTTTCCCTAAAGATACAAAAGAGCACTGGAATTGTCAGCCTCATAACCAGCCATAATTTACCATTTCATGCTTTTTTTCTGGTTCTCATATTCAGACTGAGCCCAAGTCCCCCAAACTTTCAGCACAATCTCCCTTAATGCACAGGCTTTCCTCTATCTCCGCCTAACCAAAGTCATCATTCAGATGGCTGTTTCATGGATGGATCACTGACATATTGTCATTGCCTTCCTCCTAGCTTGGAAAACATGCAAACCTTTTTACTCTAGCTGCCTCTGCAAAATACGACAGCATGATAATGATATGCATTACTGATTGCTATTGTCCCTTCCCCCAGGATGAGGCAGGGTGGCTGGAAGAAGCACCAAGCAGATTGCAGGGGCAGGCCCGTCAGTAATAGTTTATTAGATTTATTTATTAAACTTTAGAGGCACATGGTCTTACTGTGGTAAAACATCTTGGGCCAGTAAAGGCTCTTTCGATACCTCACTGCTGTCCTCACTTCCTAGTGTACATTTTATCCCCATTAAAATCAGTGGAAGCAGAGAGTAAATTCAAATAGCCATTAAGTAATAAAAATTTTTGCCAAAAACAAAAAGGTGACTTTTTAAATATAGTTAAAAGGAATAAACAAAAAAAAAAAAAAAAAAAAAAGGAGCAACTTTATTCTTAGCCTGGTGGCTCACATTGTCAGACGCAGTGGAACACATAGGATTTTTTTGTTAGTTTTTGGAAATGATTGGAAACATGTAATCAGCATGGCATAAATGCAATCCCTTGAACACCATCCAGTGTCCCATGCATCTGTCCAGATGCAGCCCGGGCACCTCCATCACATCAACACCCCTCGCTGTACCCTTCCAGCAGAGGAATGCCTTTCCCAGGAGGTCCCAGGCTGAGCCCTGTGGCTCTGCAGCTGCAGATCTGCACTGCCTTCAAAAATCGAGAAGACAATACTTTTTTTCTGTCCTGGTAGAAACAAAATCTCATTTATTTATCAACAGCTACTTGAGGCAGGATTCAAATCTACTACCGTGGAAGAGAGCAAAGTCAGCACACAATTTCAATTACTTGAGTTAGGCAACCCATTTCCATTACTGCTAATGGGATTTATGCATCTGTTCTGCTAAGCACGGTACTGAAAATCTGTGCCTCATTCTGACCCCAGAAGTTGTTCTTTCCTCCTTTAGCTCTAAGAAAATAATAATAATAAAAAAGAATGAAACAAAATGCAAGTAAAATGAATGCTGCATTAATTGCTATTTTAGTTTTGCACCATTTGCCTCTGCCTCTATGGAGCTGCATATTTTCATTTCAGTGCTTGTCCCCACTCCACTGACAAAGCTGCTGCCTGAGGTACTGCTGTTCTGTGCTGGGTTTATATGTTACCAGCAAGTTCTGGAGGATAAATCCCTCTGCCTAACTGTTTTGAGCTCCCAGCCTTTGGCAGTCATCTTCAGGACCTCGGTCTTTCATTTCTGTTCCTAACACCACCACAAGCTGCCATCCTTTCTGCAGCTGGACAGAACAGCAGGGAAGCTAAGCCTCCTCCATGTGGCCAGGTCAGCCTGCAGGCACCATGCATCCCTACTGAGCCCAGCCAAGAGCAGGCAGTGCGGTGGCAGCGGCTCAGGCCCACTTAGGTCACACTCTGGGAGATGCTGAAGGAGAAGGTCTGTTAATGGCACTGTGCTGCAAGTGATGCTCAAAAAGCTCCCCGTCTTGTTTTATAGTGCCAAGAAAGAGTTAAAACTCTAAATGCAACAGTGAAAACGAGAATGTCAACACCTTTGTCTCTTGGATGATGTCCAGGCTAGCTCTGTTTATTAAACAGGAAATCTGACATAGTCACCTGTTTAGCAAAGGCTCTGTACGCCTCTTTCTAACCTTTTTATTTCATTTTTCTTAAATAGTTTGTATACACAGGAGGGCTCCATTCCAACCAGAGCCTCAGGGCACCCTGGTAATTTTAATAAAAAGGTCAATCTGAGAAGAGTGATTGTGCTTTTCAAGCCAGTGGCGAAGCTCACAAGAATAGCACTCCTTCACAGGCTGCACAGGGCAGAGTGTTGTGGATGAAATTCTGGAGATCTTGTTCTTAGTGCTACTGAAGACCCTGGAGCAGCTGTAGGAAAAAAAACTGCCGCAGTTTAAATACTTACTTGGTGCACATAGGGAAATCAAATCGCTTGGGCTTGAGCTTTTACTCCAGGTAAAATTCCATTTCTAGGGCAGCCAAAGCAGCAGATATCTCCTCTTCTGTAACGGCACAAAGAAGAGAGTCTTCTACCCCTAACCTGTAGGTGAATGTGATCTGGACTCATTGGTCAATCAATTCTGCCGCAAACCCTCCAGGGCCACAAGGAGCCCCTCAGCATTCAGGCTGAGCACTTGAGTTTCCTCAGTGGAATCCTGAGGAATAATTAAGTCCCACAAAGTGATACCCACAGAAGCCTGAAGCTGGACACAGAGTCACAAGAGGTGGGTGAAGCAAATGTAAGCAAGTCTGCTCTGAGAGCTGCTTTCTCTTGGATGCTCCCAGCAGCACAGTCTGGCTGCACATGAGGCTCATCCTGCTCAATACTTTCCCTTGGCCTACTGGATAGCAGGTCCTCGTGGACCTGTGACCCACAGGTTGGACACTGCTGCCTCAGCTGCGCTCTGAGCAGCCCAAGAAACTCTGCTTTCTGTGCCTTCTTGCAGCTTCCAGCAATCAAGTTCAGATGAAGCTATAGCAAAGTGCTGCTGGAAGAAAAATGGATGCCCTTCTGCTATCTGAGAACTCAGTGAACACAGCATTCCCCCAGCTTGCATTCACTTCTCTCCTGTAGTTAATATCTGGCTCCCTCACCTCCTAAATACGACACTTATTTGGTATTTGGGGAGACAGCAGGCATCTGGCCCACAGGGTTATCACATGGAGAGAGGGATGAGACCTTGGCATCATGGATTCATAGCTGAGCCTGCAGAACAGGCAGTGGAAACCATGGGAAGAGGGCTCTTTACTTGTCATGAGAAAGCTTCTATGGTAAAAGCTTGAGAAATACCTAATCCTCTCTCTAAAAAGAAAGAAAAGACGTATTGTCAGGCTGGCCACATCTGGAAATCACCACGCTTTCGGGCACACCACGTGTGGCTGCCCCTGGTCGCATGCCCAGTTGCCAGCCCACCTATGGGCAGGGGCACAGCACAGCTCCAGTGAGTGCAGCAGACGGGCAGGAGGCTGTTACCTGCTGTGGGCAATGCTCCCTGGGCTTCCTCACAGCCTTTATAGAAAGGGAAATGCTGCTGCACTGCAGCCTCATGCTGAGTCCACTTCTCAGTCATGTTTTGTGCCTCATTCAGAAAATGAGCATTTCAGTGGAGATGTAAAGCCAGATGAGCAACAGCAGGCTCTTGATTTGCTGTTCCCGGTGAGGAAGCACTTTCACTCAGGCATGATTTCAGCAAGCACTGCATTGTTCAAGACCAGGAAAGAGCAACTGCTGCTGATCTCTTAAGGATGGGGATAATCAGCACCCACCTGCTTCTCCCTTCTGACACATCATGTCCATCGAAACCACTGTGATCCAGGGGCAGACCCATCTGCAGGACAGGGGCAGAGGCCACCAAGCAGGGACTCCTGGTAACACATCACCAGTTAAGTCGCTTTGATGAGATGCCCAAATTAAAGTGTCACAAAACTACCATGTCCAGTAATGGAGACCTGCACCCAAGCCTCACCATCCAATCCAGCTCCTCCCTGTGCTCCCAAAGAGGGCACAGTGAGTGCAGGCACCTGTCTGATTTAGGATTAGTCTGGGGACATGAGGGATCATTGGACTCTTGCAGTTATTGGCTTGATGCTGGTTTTAGAGATTTCTTCTGAAATGTGAAGAAGTTGCTGTGCAGATCAGCCTCTACAGCCTCCAGCCCTCCTCATGCTCCTGCCCTTCAGGTTGCAGAGATCAGTTTAAAGTCAGCAAGCAAAAAGAACTGCCATCTACTCCAGCATCTAAATGGGACATGTCCGAGCACTGACAGCAAGATTGAACACACTCTGCGTGCACTGTGAAATGATAAATCCCTTTATTGGCACAGATTACCAACCTGATTGCTTGCATACAGATTAACGCAACAGCAAGAATCCCCTGGGTAACTGTGGAACAGGGGAAGCGGGAGGGGAGAAGTTATTTGCTCAGATGCCTGCGATATTTATCAATTACCAAGGAAAAAAACATTTCACAACACCTTTATTCCCAAAATATCTTTGCATTGGGAGAACAGAGAGCCATGAAAATCACCTTCAGTAAAGGCAGCAGCAAGTTGCAGAGATACACGGACAGAAGCCCCCAGTATCTGCCCCCATCCCCAGCACCAGGCTGACCCTGCAGCCAACACACTCCCCTCCAGCAGAGGATTCCCCCGCTGGGCTCCAGCACCACAAAACAATGGTGAGAGGAGCGTGACTGTGAGAGGAGATGTACCTCATCAAGCAATCATCTATCTTCATGAGAGAGCCCTGGCAAGTTCTTTCCATTTCCATTTTTAATTCACCACCAAATATGGTGAATTAAAGGGAGGCTGCAAAACCTTTCTGGGTGCAGGGTTGATGAAGAAACAGCTCCTTCATGTTTTTAGTCAACTCTGCATTGAGTACTGACAACAGAGATTTCATCACTCTGTGCCGGGGTGCTCCTACCTAGCCCCTCACTGGCTGCCCCAGCCCAGCACCAAGCCCCAGGATGCTGCTGTTACCCCGACCCTGCATCACTGCTTCCAGGGACCCAGAGAGGAGACAGCCCAGAGCTGGCGGATTCCACAGCACTGCCAGGAGCTGGGCACCTACTGCTCAGCCAGCTCCATGTCGAGACCTACCTGGTTAGTGGGGTGTTGCTCTAAAGCACCAAGCAGTGCCTGGCGAGCCCTGGTCCCATTTTGGGGTGCTGGGCCTGCCTGCCCAATGCCAGCTCCTTTTGGCAAGTGGGCACATCAGCTTAGCGCCTCCCAGAAATTCAGTCCCCACCTTTAAAAATTGACCTCAGAAATGAAACTGTGATGAAGAAAATAAACACAAACTGTGCTAAGCTGAGGCAGCAGCAAATTACTCCCCCCCTCCTTTTTTTTTAATAATTTTTCTGAGCTTAGCTACCCCTGAAATCTTTTACTAATGAAATTATTTGAGCAAATTTCTCAGGAGACAGTCAACATCAGTCTCATTTGGCAGAGGGAAATTCTTTTAAGCTGAATTGACTCTCCTGCATTAAAATTGAGATCTGCTGCTAAATACTCTGTCTCCCTCACAGAGCAGAGCATAAATCCAATAATAAACACAATGATATATTTACCAAGGAACTAGAGGGCAAAAATAATTGAAATGATCTGTTCCTAAATATATTCCAGTGTTGGGAAAGCAGAGTCTTTGCTTCCCTTTCTGATGAAAGTATGTTTCCCAGTCCTGGGGTCCTTCAGGGACCAGTTTGGCATGTAGCAGCACCCAGCAGCACTGCGGGCACCCCTTGGCTGCACAGGGAGCACCAGCTGCCAGACCCTTGCTGTACCACTAAAACTATTGCAGAAATCAGCACAAAAACATTTCAACCATCCACTTGATTAATTTGTGCTAATTAGGCCTGGGACTGCAGACAGCAGTTTGTTTTGTCTTGCTACAGACACTTTGTGAGAGCAATTAAAGTAGAATACTTGGAGGAAAAGAAATATTATCTATAGGAAGTGCTCCTGCCAAAAGCCAGAAAATTCTTCAAGTCACTTCAAAAGATGTGGGTTGAGGCAATAGGTCACCATTTTTAAGTAGTTTCATTTAAAAAGAAAAGTAGTAACACCATAACAGCACGATTTGTACACAGCCCAGTCACGTGCATTTCACTCAGGAATCAAAGTGGAAAATTTGAAGTCAAGAATTGGTACTACTCGCAGGATGTGAAATCATTTTCCTGCAGTACTTCCTTTCACAGCCATCCCCAGAGGATGGGTTGGCACCTTGCAGAGCCGTGCCAGGGGCTGGGTGCAGCGGGCTGCAGGGATGCTGCAGCCCTCCCAGCCCCACTGAGCAGCAGAGCACAGTCCCTGCCCCTGCACAGCTGGGTCATGAGTTTCTCTGCTGTCATAAAGCACATTTCCTGGAAGGTACAACTATTGCGTGCTAAGAGCAAGCCAGTGCCTGGCACGGCTGCACACAACAGAGCAAAGCGCACTGGTGTGAAGAGTCCTCTTGTGGAAGGATGATAACCCCACGACCTGAGCATTCATCACTTGTTTCTTAATCATACTGCCCAAATGACACATTGAAAACCTAAGCTGAAATCAAATGTCTTAGGAGAAAACTAGATTCCCTGGCAGCCTTCTTGAATTCAGAGAATTTAACTTGGTCTTTCTCTAAGTTATCCTTAAAATAAAAACAACCATGCTAGAGTATCATTCAAGTCTGTGCTCATTTTTTAGACAAAAGGACAGATACTCATTTTTTTTGTAAATTCAGTGTTTCCTACTGATTGTGCTGCAGTCCCCCAGTGGTTCTCCACACGGCCCTGGGCAGAGGTCAGCACTCGCTCCTACACACGCGTGCTGATGTTAGCTTGTCAAGAGCAAGTGCGGCTCTGGGAGGTTTCCTGAGCAGCAAGCAAATGTATTAGCATTGGAGCAAAGGTTGCATGTGCAGCCCTTACATGCTGGAGGACTCAGAGCGCGCAGCAAAACCACCACAGGCCTCTTTAATCCTCTCAGAGATGACGTTCCTTGCGGATGTGCTCAGTCTGTGTCGTGTGCTGGCAGCCTGCAGGGCAGCTCCAGCAGCTCCAGCACACAGCCACGTGCATTTGCTTACACTGTTACTGCATGAGTGGCAAGAGCTAGCACAGGATTTTCTTTCGTGTTCTACTCACGAACTCACTTGCACCACATTTGCAAAATGCAAAGCAAGAAATGAACATAAGCTGCTTCCAATTTCAGGTTATTTGCTAAAAATCTAACAGCAGTAACTACTCTAACTCTCAGGTAGTTCTCACCACTGGACGACAGAGCCATCATAGCACTGACATCTCACTTTCAAATGACTGGTAGCCCGTAGAGTAAAAGTTATTCATTTTCTCATCCTGTGGTATTTCATTAATTTATTTATTTTCACTTAGAAACAAGAACAAGAATATCAAATATTGGTAATTGTTTAAAACCAAAAGTCCAAATTAACGTGGATCCATGTCTATCCAAATTTTATTTCCATAGCTTCAAACTGGACATTTTAAATTCAGTGTTTTCCTGTTCTCATTGGACCTGAGTGAATACTTCACCCAGCTGAGCCTGAAGCAAGTTGATCTTTAAGCCCAGGAGGATCTCCCTATGCAGGCTGCACACCTTCATTCTACAAACTTGAAGTACCACTTCATTTTCCAGACATAATCTCAGCTTTGCCCTTAGTCATGCCAGGTGAGTCAGCCCCTACTAATTCAACTCTGGTTGTAGGCTGGCTGTATGTTTTATTCATCACCTACTCTGTAGTAAGCATCATGGCAGTGCTGGGTGTTTCACACCCAGCGCAGTTTCAGCACTCCTATCCCATCACGACCTCATGTGCCCTCCCACATACAGCACAGAAACAAGGTGTGACTCGTAAAACTATAAAAGCCATTAAGAACCTAAAATTGGTGGAAGTAGGCTGCCTGGACATGGTTTTTCTTTTGCAATTTGTCTGACAGTATATTCAATTTGTCTACTGCTGCAAATAAAGAAGCAATACTGTGGCCAAATCCAGTTGTAAAGATGTGATCACTGATACTGCTTGGCTGATGAACAGAGGGCCACCAATGATACACACAAAACAGTGGTGTTGGAGATGCAATATGCTCTACCAAGCACCAACAATCCCACTGCTTCCTGTGCAACACCAAAGGGCTTGCACGTGGCTTCAGCTGGTTCAGTTAAGACACTTCAGATGGAGCAAGCTGGGTACAACTCCAGTTTTATGGTAATTTCTTTGATTTTCTTTCAAGGAAGTAATCTTGTCTGTAGGCTGCCTATTCAAAGCTGTACAAGACATTGCAAATACAAACACCTGGGAGAAGCTTTGCATGGCCAAAAGTGAGATTCAAGCAGGTATTGCATTAACTGGTGAGGGATTCCCTTGCTCCTTGCATTGAAGTAAACCATAGGTAACAGCTAGTACCAAAAAAGATGGGGACACCTGGAAACTGACAAGGGCTTGAAGGAGGAACTGAGAACAGCTTAGCAGAGAAAGGCAAACTCTTTGGTGAACCCATCTTGGTCAAATACAGAGCTGTACAAACCATCCATCCTTTAAGTGAGCACACACCTATGGCCTCCAGATGGTGAAGGTCTGCCCTTGATGGAAGGCATTTGCCCATGTCAGTGTATCGCCACTGTCCAAAGAACAAGTTGACCCCTTTGCCTGTCTTTCCAGTCCCACAGACAGTTTATTATCCCACACAACCCTATATACTTCTACCCCAAATTATGACTCAGTCCCCACAAGAGATAAGAGATGCAAGCAGGATTGCACACCTGTTGTGCAGGTACAGCCCAAAGGCCCAGGTCTTTGTGTGTCTCTTTACTACATTTTCATCCACCTCAGGGCAGGAACAACAGTGGCTTATAACAAACTCTTCACTTCCCCTCCCAACCACACTCTCAACTGATGATGGACCTCGCCCCTGGAGTTCCTCATTGCTCCGTGAGGTGAACCCATAGAGTCTAAATGCCAGAAATGACAAGTGCCTGTACATCCCAACTGTTTTTCTTCATCAAAATCACAGCCTTATGTGGTTGGATAAAAAATAATTCCTGATCATGAGGGTGCAAGAAAACACACACCTTAAAATGTAGCTTAGACTGGCCTGGTTCCACACAGACCTGCCTGATCCCCCGCCTCAGGGAGTTTGTCTTTCTTGACTCCAAATCCCCTGGCCTTTGCCAGTTTATTTAAGTGTGAAAAAGAAGACGACACAAGTCCTCTACCAACAAACAATATCAAATTAATAATTACTTTTTTTTGGCTGAACTTAAGTGGTTGTTATTTTTATACATTCTGCGCTTTCCCAGAGGCCACATTGTTTTTGCAGTTCCAAAGCTCAGTCCTGGTTCACAAAGTCAGGAGAGCAGTTGTATTTGTTTTTCTTTTGCCTAAATGGATGTAGAAGTCATAGAAACAAACGAGGTAAGTGATAGCCTGTCAGTAACTAATGAGGGAAAGTTTCCTTGGTGGTTCCAAAAGTCTCTCATAATAATCCTTCATAATTTCAGGGAAAATCAACAAACAAATCTTTACATTAAGTCTGAGACAGATAGAAATTTGGATGTCACTGAGAAAGACCATAGAAAACTCAGTACACAGAAGTACTGAAAACTAGAAAATTAGTTGAATAAGTTATTATTTCCTACTTTTTAAATCACCCACAAAACAGGCCATAACTACACATTGTTCATGACAAATGCCTCCAGCTCTAGGAAGCATTAATGGAGCTGCTCTACACGCGGTCTCACAGAGACCTGCTTGGCATCTGCATGAAGACTTTCTGGAGGTGACATTACCAGCTGGCTCACATATACACCAGGGCTGTTTTGCTAACTTCGAGGTGTGCCAGCCACGTTCTGAGACGTCAGGTTTGGTTGTGGCCCACACTGTCCCCGTAACAGCACAAGCCCGGGATTCTACACGAATACAGATCTGCACTCCCGCGTACAAACTCTGCTCTGTGATTAGTGGATATCCAGGTGCATTAGGACTACTTGCAAGCAAGGACTGACAGGTCAAGCTCTGTGCAAAATGGAAATGTAAGGAAATCAGGAAGATTTTCCAGGTGCTGGGCTGTCTGTGCTTTGTGTCCAGGCTACTCAGAAACACTCAGGCACACACCAGCGACCTGGTAGAAGACAGACATCTAAGAGATCTACCAGATAGCTCTAGAGTTTAACAGGCCAGTCCAAGTCACAGCAAAAACTATTACATAGACTTGGCTGATATCCCCTGCTTCATTCCTGCACTTCACTGTAACTCCACTAAACCTAAAGGAGCATTTCAGTGATCTTATCAGAGATACAGCTCACCCTAATGCTCTAATGCCCTCCAGCCATTTCTCACTGAAGATATTTCTGGCACAGCCCTGACTTGCTATTGTTCAAAACAAAAACATTAATCTGCTGGAAAGCAAAGACACAAAAAGTGAACTTAAAATAAATGTCATCTTCTGAACTGTACAGCTCAGCCTGTTTGTAATCTCTGCGCTACATAAATCCTGTTAGACACCAGAGAATCTGCAGCCACATTCATCTTCAGGACTCAAATCCACACAATAAAAAGGTTTCGCAGCCCACTGCTCATCCCCCTCCCCCAAAATAAATAAATAAATAAAATTATATCTGATACAGAATAATGCCTCCACCGAATTTAAAGTAATGTCTCCAGCAAACAGAAGAGACAGGAGCCACGTAGTACTTACAGAGCACAATGCAGCCAGTGCGTGAGCCAGGCTTTGCACCAGGCCTGAATTCAGCTCCCTTGATCCCATCCAGGCTCACCTGAGTGCCTCCTGCCCTGCAGCGCAGCAGCCTCTTTACACGTACCAAACACTGCTTGTGAACTGATGGCGCCTTCAAAATCTCTGGCAATCCCACCAGATGTGCAGCGTTACAGCACTCTGGGACATACAACGAAGGGCTGTTAGGCACTGGAATGGGCTCCCCAGGGAGGTGGTTGAGTCACCATCCCTGGATGTGTTTAAAAACCATTTGGATGTGGTGCTCAGGGACATGATTTAGCAGAGGGTTGTTAGAGTTAGGGTAGGATGGTTACGTTGTGGTTGGACTCGATGATCTTTAAGGTCTTTTCCAACCTGAGTGATTCTATGATTCTATAATGAAGACAGACACTTTTGTTAAGTTAGCTCTACTAATGTAGGTTAGAAAGGTTAGGCAGAAAGCCACACGCACTTGCACTAGACCAAGCTCTCAGTCCCAAGGATACCATTTAAAGTCACAGAAAACTTCAGTACTTGCAATTACGCATGAGTTTCTGAAACAACAATTCCGTGGCTGAGCACACAGTAGGCTGAAGCTCCAGAGGAGGCAGACTCTGCGTGGGCCTCCCTTCCTACAGCCTGGGATCTAAACTCTGCAGCTCCTACAAGCTGAACCCTTAAACAGCTCTATGGTAGCCCTTTGATAAAAAGCCCTGGAGTTCCTCCTTGGCATACAGCTACAAATATCCAAGGATACTGCAAGCATCTTTCAAGCCCATAGAGATGTAGCACATCACAAGGAATCATCTCAGCCTGAGCATGACCCCAGATCCTCTGGCAAGTGCCCTGCTCTGCCCAAATACACTAAGACCCCTAGCACACGCTGTGGGCTCCGGCAGAAAACAGGCAGATGGATGCTTGGCATCCAAAAAAAGACAGCTAGTATGATCATGGAATACGCACTCTGAGAGACAATAACTAAGTGACCAGGCAGTGACAGACAAAGCTACCTATTGCTGTTAGCAAGGAGAGGCAGAGAATAGATTCTCGGATACAGCACATTACCACTTCTGTTTGGCAGTCCCCTTAGAAGAAACCAGTCCTCAGACTTTTTACTTCTAACCAAGT
>JAOWBP010004006.1:16936685-16968854 GCA_028571105.1 Tragopan temminckii
AGGCTGCGGCGCGCCGAGCCGGCTGTGCCCGGAGCCGCTGCGTGCGGCCCGCGGGGTGCGGTGGGTTGGGGCCCGCGCGGAGCTTTGTTTCTCATGTTTCGTCCCGTGCGTGCTAACTGCTTCTGGAAACAGGTAGGGGATGGGGCTGGGCTGATTCTCCATAAATAACTTTCACCAGCAAAACGTTACTTCCAGTGGGATGAGCAAAAGCTCCATTAAAGGCTGCTGCCTTCTTGCAGAGATGGCAGAGCCTCTCATCTGCCTCCTGCTTGACAGCAGTGCGCTTTTATTGCTTTTTTTTCTCTTCCCTTCTCCGGGCTGTCCATTTGTCAAATGAAGAATGAGTTCTGGCCGCATTCCAAACTGACAGCGGCTCTCGGCTGACGGCTCCTGTCTGCTGGTGGCAGCAGGACGGGTGCCTGGCTGCGGGGCTGGGATGAGCTTCCTCTGGCTGCCGTGCCCCGTGCTGCGGGGTGGGCGTGCAGCACCTCTGTGCCGTGCCCCTGTGCTGCCCGGTGCCAGCGCTTTGGGCAGCCCCATCCTGACGCCACAGTGAAGATGAATAGTGAATCTTAAAGCTTAGGCTGTTCAGTAGTGTGCTTGCGGCTGTGCCCTTTGTGAGAGGTGGGTTTCCTCGATAAGGGAATGGTGGCTGCCTTTGGAGGCTCATTTGTGCAGTCTTAATGAGCTGTATGACTGCGCTCCGCTTTAAGGATTCAAAACCTGGAGTCTGGGCTCTTGTCTCAGAAGCAGAGCTTCCTGGTGTAATCACATCATCTGCTGACAAATGGATGGAGCTGTTGGAGGGAGTGCATGAAGATGCTTATAGGGCTGGAGCACCTCTCCTGTGAAGACAGGCTGAGGGAGCTGGGCTTGTTCCACCTGGAGGAGAGAAGGCTGCGGGGTGACCTCACTGCAGCCTTTCAGTACTTGAGGGAAACTTGCTGATGGGAGGGGAACTGATATTTTACACAGGCAGATAGTGATAGGACAAGGGGAAATGGATTTAAACTAAAAGAGAGGAAACTTAGGTTAGATGTTAGGCAGAAATCCTTTATTTGGACGGTGATGAGGGACTGCTGCCCAGAGCTGTGGGTGCCCACTGCTGGAGGTGCCCAAGGCTGGGCTGGGTGGGCCCTGGGATGGCCAGCACATGGCAGGGGTTGGGGAGCTTTAAGGTCCCTTCCAACCCAAGCCATTCTATGAAATGCTGTCAGGATTCAGCTCTCAGTGCTCCCACTGCCCTGACAGCAGCTTGCTGTGTGCCTGCGTGACCCAGCAGCTCCGAGGAGCTGTTTGCATTGCTGGCTGGGGCAGATCACCACTGAAGCTGTTTGTGAGGGGAAAGTTTCTGCCTCTGCCCTCTCCGCCATCCTGGCTGCTGGGAAACCTATGGCATCTTAATCTTGCTGGCAGCTGCTCCTTGAGACGAGCCATCTGCTTGCCGCAGGGCTGCTCCAAGCGGAGCGCTCCCTCCCTGCCCCTGCTGCCTGCAGCTCTGAGGGGCTGATGCTGGAGTGCTGCTGGCTGTCCCGATTGTTCCTCATGGCAGCTTTCAGGCCCCAGGGCATGTTGAAACTTCCCAGACAAACTGATGTCAAACAGGACAGTGGCTTTCTGGAGAAGACAGCTTCTGTCCTCTGCAGGGTCAGCCTGGGCTTCTGGAGCAGCTCCTTCTGTGAAGACTCGGAGTGCCTGTGCTGCTCCATAGTGACCTTGTCACCCTGCATTGAGAGAGTTCGTGGCTTACAGTCAACATGTTTAGTCTGACAAATCTTTATTGCGTATATCAGTGCTCTGTGTGGAAACTTTCAGGCATGCCAACTTGTTAAAAATAAGTAAATAAATAAATCCTACCAATAAAAACAGCAGAAAGCAATAAATAGCCAGATCAGATGTGATTAACTCCTGCTTGAGAGTCTCCAGCACATAGGACGTCAAGGATTTAACGGAGTCCAAAGTAATGTTTACTTTATACTTTTATAAGCACAGCACCTTATCAATTAGCAAACTTGAGCTTTAATTGTGTTCACTTTAAGAAGATGGTACCTCTCTGTGGCAGGCTGAGCAGGGTTTCAAAGTACAGCTCTGTGTTTATAATTGCACCTCTCTGCAATCTATATTGACCTTCTGAAAAAGACATTTGGTTGGAGGAAAGCAGCAGCATGTGGGGGAGAAGAGTGCGGAGTAAGAGTTGGTTTGTTTTAAAGGTGGACCTTGACTTAAGATAGAAGCAGACTGTTAGGTGGCTGTGGTGTCAGGGCGCATTAGATTCTTGGTGATGTCCCTGCGTTTGGTGAGGGAGGATTCTCTGCTGGTCAAGAAATTGTTGCAGTAATTTCATTTGGCTTTTCTTGTTGTGTAACCAGCCTTGAGGAGCACATCAGCCGCTCTGCAGAGGGCTTATTTGAGGAGGAGGCAGCTAAATAGTTCTGGCTACAACACTAACAGTGCATCTTGGGCTGACGGGATCTGGTTCAAGTCTATAAACTGCATCCATTGGTGAAAAGGGGAAGGAAAGGTTAAATACATAGCACTGCCACTTAACTTGTTCTGCAGGAATTCCACAAAGGTTAAAGCCAGCAGTCAGATGTCTAGAGGAAATGGCATATGGCAAAGCACGCTTGTGCTCTGCTGGGACTTTGTATGAAGCATGATATTTAGAAACAAGCTATAACTTTGTTATGAAAGGCAGATGCGACCTGTAAAACTGGTCCTGCTAAAGCAGAGGATTGAGGCGGAATGGCAGGCCCAGGCTGTGCTGAGGCTTTGTGAATGTTGTATAAACAAAAGTTCAGCTCTGCTTTGCAGTGAGCAGGGCTTGCACGGAGCGCATCCAGGGCAGTGTTTGCAGCCTGCAGTGCCTGGAGTTTGCCGGTGTGGACCTGCGAGTAGGTGTTTGGGTGCATGTACTGCAACTTCACGGCGCCCTCACTTAAAGTTAAGGTTGTAGTTCTAGGGGCGTTCAGACAGCTGGCCGTGGCTCAGTGGGTCTGGCTGATAGCTCAGTTCTCAACCTCGCAGGGTCTGTGGGGGTGCAGTAGTTGGGGCTGACCACAGTTCAGAGGTCTGTGAGCAGCCAGGGGAGGAACTGAGGAGCAGATTGGTGCCTGCTGCTGGTGGCACCAATTGGTCTAGTTTAGGTTCCTCTGTGCCATAGAAGAATATGCAGGATAGGCACCACCCCTTAAATAGCCTGGAATAGTTCTGTTAAGTGCTCTTGCTCTTTGGCTTTACTGGGCTGCTGAAATGTGAAAGGATGAATTAAAATCCTAAGTGACAGCTGTGGCAGCAGAGGCTTCATTGTGTGGGGCTGCTGCCCTAAAACAATGACACTGCTTGTTTGCCTCCGGTCCTAAACATACCACTGAGCAAACAGTGGTTGGGCTCAGTGCTTTCCTGATCATATCAAATGTGCCCTGTCTTCCGACTGGTGTTCTGACTTGTGTTATTTTATCATTAGCTGCCTCAAACTCGCTCATTTCCAGCGAGATCTGGGCTGCCACCAGACTGCTAAGAGCAGAGGCTGAGTGTGGCAGGCTTGATCTCATGGGAAGAGGGTGAGCAGTGCATTTTCTAAATCAGTAGTGCTGAGTGCTGTTGAAAATATTTGCTGAAGAATTCTCCATAGGGAGTGTTGACTGCTGTTATTGTAGAGGGCTTCAGATACCGTTAGGTAGATGGAAAGGGAGTATTTCAATCTTGCCAGTGTCAGTGACCAAAAACCATGCGTCAGATCCCTGGGGCAGCCCTCTTCACATCATCGTGCACTTACCAAGTGTGCTGTCCTGGCTGCTGGGCTCAAGGATGATTTCATTTTCCAAGATTTAGAGCCTGGCAGCATTTGCACAAGTCCTAAAGACTCAGAAGGAATGTGAGGGGGGGTAATGCTGGTGGTTGTTGAATTCATTTGGCAAGTAGTCGCTGCTAACACTGTTTAACCAAGTAGAATTCAGGTTGGTTTCCAGCTTCAGGACCCACTGGGAGCCCATGGAAATTTGTGTTATTTAAAACAATGTTTAGTCTTAATGTGCTCCAGCCTGTTTGGTGGAAGTTTCTCATGCTTCTGTCTGTAGCAATCTTCCTTGTCCGCAGTAATGGCTGTGTGTGTCTGGTTGGGGGGCCAGCGTCACCCAGACAGTCTCCCGGGGCCAGTGGGTGGCTGTTCCTGGGCAGGGCAGTCCCATCAGTAAATGTAGTGTTGGTGAGGGCTGTACACTGCTCAGGCTTGTGTTTCCAGGCCAAGACTGGGCTGTGAGCACGAGCTTCCCAAACAGGCATTTCTTTTGCTTGATACAACCATCTGTTAGCAGGGGTTTCTTTGTTCCTCTCTCTTCTGCCCTCGCCATGCTCGGGATCTCCGAAGGCTTTTGCCTTTCCCTGTGTTGCTGCTGTGCATTTACTTATTTCCCTTTTTATAGCCCTGGCTGTTGCTGCCTATTACTGCCAATTTTTGCAACCTTCTCAAGTGTCTTGCTGTTGCACATTTACCTCTGTAGTTTGTATGAGGAGAAAGAAGAGATAAGGCATAGTGCCAGCTGCAAAGTAAAGCAAGCTGGAAGTGGATTTCATTTGATTTAGATCATAGTGTGTTCAAGAAGACAGCTTAATTAAAAAAAAACCTGGGGTCATAAGGGGCTGTTGCTTTAAATAACCGAGAAGCAGCCTGGAAGTGCGTGATTTCTCTCTTGGCACTGGGTAATGTTTGGGGTGGAGAGAGCAAAGGAGGAGTAGAAGGGGGAGAGACTGGACAGGACTGGGCAAGTCACTTTGCCCAGGCTTAAATTGCTCCTGGAATATCAGTTCAGTCACCCTCCCGAACGCGAAAGGGAGAGCTTGTTGTGTGGGACTAAAGGCGTGAGGATGAAATTTCCACCAGTAGTGTCTGTGACTGTGGGAAATCTTCTGGGAAAGGTGCTGTTTGGTCAGATCAGCATTCCTGATAAGACTTGGCTTTCTGCACGTGCTGGAAAGCAGTAATTGTTTCTGTAAACATTATAGCATGTATTAGAGCAGAGCTAGCAAGCAGGCTTTGTGGTTTGACTGCTTCTGAGGCCAGGTATGAAGTTTATGTCCATAGCGTGGTGTGATGCTGGAAACAACAGCTCTTGTGTTCAGAGTTGCATCACATCCAGAAATAGGGGCTCAGCGTGTGCATACTGTTAGTTACCTTTCCCTTCTGCCATAAGAGATGCTAATAGACTTGTACAAGCTCGCTTAACAAGTACCAGAACCCCCCTATTTCTTATTATTTCAGTGCAGTGAGGTAAGCAGTATTCAAACAGTTGTACTTGAACATGAAAGGCGGTGTAATAAATGCACCACACACATGCCTCAACAGGCAGCGTGCTGAGGTGGCAGGAGGCTGCTTGGAGAGTGATCAGGCACTGCCTTTCTGTTGCAGCACAGGAGATGGCTCTGTCACCAGGTGGCTGGCTGACCGTGGTGCAGTGGGAGGGATGCCCGGGGGGCTGAGCAAAGCCAGGGCTGCTGCTCCTCTTAGGCTGGAGGCACAGCTAGTCCAATCTTCTGTGTTGCAGGTGCCTCAGCATGTAGATACAAGCCAGGAGCCAGCCACCACCTGTCAAAAAACAGGTTTTGTATTTCGTCTCTGTCCTCCTCGAGTTGTTAAACTGACAAGACTGCTTTTTTGCTCATCGTCTATGAAGCAACCAAAAGTGTCTGTGAAACCAAAAGTAGATTTTTTGTCTTCTGCTTCTGTTGGTCAGCTGAGGTCGTATAGTGCTGAGGGACGGGGTGTTGAGCTCTTGCCGTGGTGCTTCAAGCAGTTCTTGTGCATTCTCTGAAGATTTCAGTGCAAGATGGCGCACGCTCTTTAAAAAAGCAGTCTTTCATCCTGTGGCAGTTCTCTGGCAGAACTTACTCAGCTGTAGCAGTGTCTGCAGCCCTTAATCTGTTAATAATTGCATCTTCATTTCTCAGTCCCAGAGCACTGGGAGAAAGCAATGCATTGGTCTTCTGAAGTGCTGCTTAATTTCTTTTTAAGAAAAAAAAAAAAAGTGATACTCCATTTTTATTAATTAAAACAATTCTGCTGCAGTATCAAATGAGTTGCAGTCATCTGGCCTTGGCTGACCCATCAGAGAATGCTCTCTAAGTAGGGAAGGATAATGTTTAACTTCTGATAGCTGTACTACACTGCTTCCATTCCTTTCCTTCCCCTTTGAGTGGCTTCCATGAAATGGTGTCCTTTGTGTGTTACATATCGTGTTCCTGAGGAGGACGTGTTGGCTGGCTGCTGGGCTGGATCTCGTTTCTGTTGGCTGTGCTGGCTGTGAGCTGGGTGCAGCGCGGGGCTGCTCCCCAGGGAAGAAGCTGGAGCTGTGCTGCAGGGGTCTGTTGGTTGCACAAGGGCTCTGGTCAAAGAGAGACAATGTTGAAATTGCTGGGACTTAATTTCACTGCCCTCAAACATGATGCAAAACTTCAGACATTTGTCAAGGAGGAAAATGTGACAATCTGAAATTTTGTCACTTGTGTGCATGGCATTTTAGCCTTTTCCCTTGTTGTGAAACGCGTTATGTTCCTCTAACAGCAATGCCTCCTATTTATTTTCATGGAAACTACAACAGATGTGAAGAACACAACAACACTAGAGGACAGAGCGAATTCTCAGCTACAAAACATTGTTTTTCAACATGGTCACCATCACTAGCTGTGCATTTTTGTCAGCGATGAACAAGATCCTGCTTGGCAGTCCAGAACGTGACTTGTCTTTCGCGTTGCTATCACCAGTGCTGAAACGTAGCAGCCCCCAGTTATGGTTTGGTCTCCATCAACATTCAGCAAGCACTGATGGATGTCAGTGGGTGCCATCTTTTCACATGGAGGAATTCAGTGGCTCACCTTTCCTTCATACACCCTTACCATGTCCAATGCCAGTTTATCGGGTTGCCTCTCTGCTGCCATCTGTAGCAGAACAATGAAATGTACCAGAGCGTTGGTGGAAGGTTCAACCTCTGCAGCCATACCACCAATATCTGCCTCTGACATTATGGAGGCATTGCTTTTTGGAGCAGCCGTTGTAATTTCTGTAATTGTTTTATACCTTCTTTCTTCAAAATGCCTGTGAAACTATTGCCTTCTTCAAATGCCCAAAGGAAACTGTTGTAGCCAGGTTCCCTCCTGAAGGGGAAGGGTCCCATTGGGCTGTGTTGCAGCCTGTTCCTGGCAAGAGATGTGATGGGCTTGGCCTTTGCTATCCAAGAAAAGCTGCATTAGAAGATGTATTGTATTTGCCCCAGGTTACATGCCTGCCTTTAAACAGAATGAAAGGGGCTTTCATGAGTTGACTTGTTCTAAATCAGCCAAATTCAGCTCGTGTTTAAACAATGCAAAGCAGTTCCAATGGCGAGCTTCATCTGTACAAGATGAGAAACGCATTTTAAGTGAGGCTGGAAGAGTGGAGTCAGTTTCTGAGCGAGCTTTGGCATACAGAACTGTCAAAGAACGGGAAGTTAATCATTCACGTCAAGGAGCTTTGTCAGTGTCTCATGCAAGCCTGTAGTTGCCAGTGTTATGCAAAAGTACTACATGGAGAAATGTTAATTATTTCTCTTAATTTAATTTTCTGTGCTATTAGATACTAGAGAGTAACAGCACTGCTGTGTTCAAGTCAACTCTAGAGGAGGAAGTGGCGGTGCATGGTGATGGCAAGCTTCACAGCTGAAGCTTTTGCCTGAGCTGCAGAGCTCGGTGATGCTCGGTGTTAGCTGGTGGTGTATTAGAGCTTGCAATGTGCTGCACTGACAGCAGTGTGTGGTCACAGAGCTGGCGTTGTGGCTGACAGCCTGAGCCAATTCTGTTGGGCTGGTTGTGAAACGAGTGGTGAACGAGAAATGTGAGAATGAAACAGAAGTTCCTTAAATTCCAATGCCTGAAAAGTTTCCTTGAAGGAAAACTTGTTTTTCAGCATTTAATTAGCTGGGGAGCTTAGCCTTAACTGGAAGGGTCCTGGTAACACAGCAAAGATTCAAAGTACCACGGGCTCTTTCCATGTTGTGCTTCATTTTTTATTAAATACACACAGTGACATGCAGAATGCAAAACCTACATTGAGCAAAATGAGGGCAGCAAAGTTTTCTCTTTTTCTCATAAGATCTGGAAGATAAGGCAAGAAGGAGTGGTGTGTGCAGGACATTTTGCTGCTCTATGGCTGCTGTCTGCAGACAGGATTAAGGCCCACAAGAGTGTGTAGGGGGCAGGGTTTGACCCTGGAGGACACACAGCTGTAACAACAGCTCCTCTCCAGATGGGAGGATTTGCTTGCCAAGGCCATCTCGGAAGGGATGGTTGTTCTGGCAGTAGCAGCAGGTGACATTCTGGTGGAACCCTGTGCTTGGTTTGTTCTTGTGCATTGAGTGCATCTGCTGTAAGCTGGAGATGCATTGCAGTGGGGCTGAATTTTAATTATGGTTAAGGGAGCATTAAATTTTCATCCTGGGTGAGGAAATCTGCCTGCTGTGTTCTCACATAGGCCTAGCAGATGTCTTTTGGAGAGCTGCTGTGGCCTTCCTGCGCTGCTGTGCTCTCCATCAGTTTCGGGTCAGGAAAGCTGGGTCTCTGGAGGACCGAGCTTCCTGCAAGTCTTCCTGCTGTGGCTGTAGTTTCTGGGCTTTTAGGTCTTGTCCTGTTTTATTCATTCCACCTGGAGTGCTCGTGGAGCTCCTTCCTAATACGTTTTTTTTCTCTATCGTAGGAAGGCTTTAATAGCAGTGAGCCTGGGGGCTGGACTGAAAATGTCATATGGCTTGTAGTTATGGGAAACATAGAGCGTTCCTTAATGTGAGTCTCTGTCTCACTTTGTGAATCCCCATAGTGTCTGGAGGCTGTGTATTAAGTACCTGAAGGGAAGAGCAACTTCAGCAAGTCTCAACAGAGAAGAGAGAAATGAGTGTCCATTACTGGTTGTAATTGATCAATATCTGTGAAAATCACTTCTCGCTTCATTTGAAAGGAAAAAAAAAAATAAAAGGCAGAAATTTCAGCTTTGATCCTGAACGCGTTCTGACAGCTCCTCAGAGCTGCTTCAGGAGGAGTGACTTTGATGTCAGCAGTGCAAGGTACGGGGCTGCAGGTATCAGTGCAGTACGTGGGCATTGACCTGCCGTGCAGGCATTGCCTTGACGCATGCCACAGAGTCCCACCACACTCGGCAGTGCTTCAGAGCTGGCTTATCTGTAGCGTGCTTAGGAGTAGCACTGGGTGACGTTAATCCCCTACCAGTGAAAGAGCAGGTGTTCACTGTGCAGGAGTTAATCCTGCTGGCTCTGTGCACGTTTTGCATGCTGAATTTCTCTACTGAATTGCCAGCCCTTTAACTGTGTTCCTACAGAGTAGCATGGGGCAGAAATGAATGGCAGAACAAGGAAGGTCTCTGCAGGCACAGTTGAACGTAGATACTTACATTGGTATAAATAGATGAAACTCCACTCTGCATCTAAGTAAACCTGATACAGGAAGGTAAAAACTTTGATCCCCGGTCATGTACTCTCCTTGTGTGCCAAATGCACTTGTGTGCTAGCTCTTCTCCCCCATCCTGCGGAACCCTTTAAATGCTTGTGTTTGGGCTGTGCTTGCCCGTGTCTGCAAAACAGCCTCTTCCAGATTTTGACCATTGTGCTGTGCTGCCTTAACATTTGGGAGGAACCTTTTGCAGATCTCCAGACCTACAAAGGCAGATTGTGTTTGTCTGAAGACCTGACTAACTTTCCCTCTCCAGTTTCACAGGAGATGGAAAAGGAGAGAGGCTGAGAAATGTTTAACTAAACAGGTTTTGCTTCTGTTTAGCAATGACCCTATTATTAGCAGCTTAATCTCACTTTCTAACTTTTCTTAAAAACTGTAGCAGAAAGCCTTGCTTAAATCACAGGAGCTGATTCCTAGGCCAGAAATGTAGGTTTCTGTGATTTTTTTTAATTTTTTTTTAATTTTTTTTTCCTGTGCGCAAGTCATTGACTTTCCTCTTGGTTTGCTGGAGTCTGGAAAAAAGCCAACAGCTCAGGGCAGCAGCTGTGCTTGAGATGCCTCTTCAGATGTCCCCTCGAATAACTCATTTCCATTAAAGTGCTCAAGCACTGTCAGAAGCCTGTGTGCAGGCTGGCAGTTTCCTGGGCTCGGTAACGTGTTGCAGTACCTGTCACAGTGAGATCCTTCTGGCAGCTCAAGGAGTGCTGGGTGTGGGCTGGCCCCACTGCTTTGATTCTAGCAGTGCAGCAGTAGGCTAAATGTGGGTTCTGGGCTTTGAGGTTGGCTTTGAGCTAACAGGGCACTGCTGAAGTAAGTGAGGCAGGGGAGGGAGGCCTTGTTTTTTGTGAGGTAAGGGTGATGCCCCTGTGATGGTGACCAAGTGTTGGCCTGGGTGAGTTGGGCTTGGGATGTAGGGGCAGTTTCTGAATTCTTTTCCCTTTTGTCAGCAGAAGGCATTTGGTTAGCTTTGTGTGATGTCACATTAGCCATCTGTAAGTGCCTTTAAAATTGAATTGTCAGCTCTAAAGCCTTGCACCCATAATGCAGAGCACTGAAGATGGGCACTGATGTAGGTCAGCAGGGGCTTGTCGTGGGGCAGCAGTGCAGATGCTGGTGGACACAACCACCCTCTCAATCTGCCCTTGTTTCTGCAGTGTCAAAGCTCTCGCTTGCAAGGTGTGCTTTCTTCATGGCTGGTGAAAGTCTAACTGCCACGGCTGCCATGCCTAAACTGAGCCCTGACCTTAGCATGCAGCCAGTTTGCTCCTTTGTGAAGCAATGCCTCCTCTCCTCCACCCCCACAGGTGTAAATAAGCATGAATGCGTTGCACTGAGACCAGCAGCTTGTGTCTGAATGAATGAGGAGAAGCAGAGAACAGCTACCTGAGATGCCTTCCTTCAGTGGCTGCAGTCAGTGATCTGAAGTCCTGCCACATGACCACTGACATGTATTGATCCAGTGTAGCTGAAACTGTGAGAAATATTTGAGGATGGGAGGAAAAAAAATAAAAAGTACCAGGAAAGAATATTGTCTTCTAGTGAATCCTGGTGAAGTGATGAGCCTGAAACTAAAATGGAAGTCAAGTCTATTTTTATTTTAAAGGTTGTGAAACTCCATCCCACCTGGTGGCTTAGTAGTTGAAATGGTGTTGCACGTTGATGGTGACAATTCATTAACAGGCATCCCTATGCTACTTGCCATATTGCACTTAACCACAAGCTATATTTGACTGGTGAGGCAGAAGGCAGAACAAGTTTTTTGACAGATTTTTTATTTTCTTGCTGTCACTATCAGTTCTCCCACGCTTTCCTCTACTCTTACGAAAGTAGAAAGTCTCAGCTCCTGACCTGACCCTATCTCTAATTCTTTGTATGCTCCTATCACCTGCCTCCAGCCCATTTTATAGCTGGCATATAAATCCCAGCTCATCATAAAGGATGATAGCTGCGCAATCTGGCTGCCTTATTTCACCTCTGCTCTGAGATGTACTTCTCATTACAGGAGGCTTTCTGAATAGAAGATGAGTTTAGTCACATTGGGGAAAATTGCTAGACGTCGTGTTTAAACATCTTAGGTCAAAGACATTACATGAGCAAGATAGAAAATTAATAAGTGCTTTCTCAGATGAGAGCCTTTTGTGATTTAACACCAGTTTGAGTTTTGATAGCTGAAGGTTGGATGAGACTGCTTAATGGAGAGAAAAAATTGGTCTCCCCAATAAAATTGGTTTGGCTGGGTTAGTTAAAAATAGCACTTCTTTAACAGCCTTTGCTTCATCGTGTAATATCTATTATGAATGCTGTGCAGCTGATGGCTTAATGCCATGGAGCTCCTTACTGGCTGGTCTGTGAATCTACTTTTCAGCCAGTGATTACTTGCTCATCTCCCCTTTTCCCTTTTTCTCCTAAGAACGACTTTGTGTTTGGACTACTTAATGTTCCCGCAAATAGTATGAAGTGTTCTCAGCAATTGCTTTGTCGCTTGAAATGGAAGCATCTTTGTTCAAATCATTATTTAGGGACCAAGGTTGCTTGAAATTCCTTCTGATGGTAAAACTCTTTGGTCCTTCCGGATAGCTTGCTGTGCTGTTCAGCCAGGGAAGTGAAAACTGATGTTACAAGGGAGTTTGTAGTTTACTACTGACTGTTTAAAACGCAAGCACAAATCAATATTCTCTTGTCTCTGAATTTACATTTGAAACCCACAGCATTTGTAGTCACCATGAGATTTCGCTCCAGTGTTTCTCAGTTATTTCTAGAAAATACAGAAGCAAAGATTGGTCTACATAGCCTTGATTGTTTGATGCCTGGATAAGTACTCAGTGGTGCAGTCAAATTTAGGGCGAAGGTGTTAAGAAGTAGTGGAGCAGGGAAGGAGGCAGATACATTGCAGGAAGCATCCGTAAGCTGCCATCTCTGTGCCTGGCATCTGGGCAGGAGCTGACCTTGACGTGTGTATGATTGCTTTTCAACTTCACGCAGCTCAAAGGCAAGCTAAAGTGTAAATTGTCAGTGTTGCATCTAAAATGATGATGAGCATCTTACATGAGAGTGAGGAGCCTTATGGTGGGGAATGATTTCTAAATATGGTTCAGCTCATAAGTAATCAGACATACTTTTTCAGTTGAACAAGTACAAGGAGATGGTAATTATTCTATTAGTTATATTAAAACTACAGATGCCACTTAGGAGCTTAACAGTTTGTCCTTTGGCTCTTGAACTGGGGCCTCCAAGATGGCTGAAATACAACTCTGGTGAATGTGGGTTTTGTTTCTCTTTTGCAGGTGCGGGAAGCATCGTTGCCATTATGATTGGCAACCTGAAAGGCATGGAGATCCTGCGCCGGATTGAGAGTGGCCTGAAAGTGACCATGGTTATTGAAGTGGGGAAAAAGCACGGTCCCTGGATGAACCACTATTCCATCTTCTTTGTCTCAGTGTCGTTTTTCATCGTCACAGCAGCAACTGTGGGCTACTTCATTTTTTATTCTGCTCGCAGATTCAGGATCACGAGGGCCCAGTCCAGAAAACAGGTGAGTTGGTGTTGTCTCTGTCACTTATTGTCCTCCTGAGCCACCATGCTGAGGATCATGAAGCTGAAATAGAGCTTGAGCACCAAGATGACTAAATTCCTTTCCGAAGGAAAGAGTGTGAGCTAAGGGAGGTATTTTTAAACAGCTAAAAACTTTTCAAAGAAATGGCAGAAAGTCACCTGTCTGGTTGTCTTGAGAGTGTAACTGGTCATGCTTAGCCAACTTTCTCCTACAGATTTTACTTCCTGAACAGCAGTGCAGCGATAATACTGATGTAGTGGGGGAAGTGAGAGAGCTAAACTGCTTTTAGCTGACCCTCACACTTCCCACATAGCACTGCTGTATGCTAGCTGTAATGTAGTGTGAAGCACGACTACTGACATGTCTCCAGAATGGTGCACGACTTCTGCCATCTCAGTATAGACCACAGGCTAGGAAACTGCATCTTATTGAAAGCTTTTATCTAACTGAAAGCTATCTCAGAGTTGCAGTGACAGCCTCAATTAGGTGTTGAATAAAAGCCACTGTTGTGTTCTTTTTAAACCCCAGGCAGGCCATTGTTAACAAGTTAAATTTCTGAGTAACTCTCTTTTGTGCAATTGTCCGATCAGCTGATATAACTAATGGATACAGTTTTGCCTTCAGTCCCACCTTGTCCCTGCTCCTTCAGGGCTTAGGGAAGAGCCTTGAAGGTGAGATTTATGTCCTAGCATGATTCTCGTCAAAGAGGATGGGCAGCAGCAGGGACAAGCTCTGAGTTGCTCATGTACAAGTATTGTTGTTGCAAAGGAGGCCTGTGGTATATGTGGTGCTGCTTCTTGCAGGAGCTACTTGAGCTGTGAAAGAAGAGTTGTTACTGTGACCTCTATCTCTAGCTTGCTTGGGGAATTACCTCGAGATCAGTAGCTAGATAGAAAAGCAGCATTCTGCCACTGAAGGACACATGCCCTGTTGAGCTTCACTGCTATCTTGGGGATTTTGGGCCCCCTGAACAGATCATTCTGAAAACACCTCGAGGCTAAAAGCTAGACACAGGTGTTGAGATTTAGGCCAGTTTTGGGCTTGTGTAACATTTTAGGACTGACGGCTCTGAAATGCTAATTTGTGTAACCATTGTTCTTTGCTGTCCTTCACCTCAGTCTCCCTGCTGTGGTCGCAGGGAATATGGCTGCTGTTGAATGCTGAGTTCTTTCTGGTAACCGTAGCGCCTAACTCAGTTTGGTTGATATTCTTCTGAAATGCTGTTGTTTAAATGTAGTCTTGTGGATGATGAACAGACCTCATTTTAGCCTCTTTGTGTTCTGATATGCCACACCTGGAAGTAATATGGAAATACAAGGGAGTAGTTGAAAGAGCAGGACTGGAAGTTGACAGCTGCCTGTGAAACGCAGCATTGCCACTCCTGGATGTCGCACTGAATTGCCTTTGTGGTGTCTTTTGTGAGGGATGGCACAGAGCCCTGTATCTGGATGTTGTCCTCTGCCTAACATCTGTGGACAGAGGTACGCTGTCTCTTATTGATAAATTTCTACTTTCACTGCAAGCTACCCCACTGAGAGAACTTGATTCCAATCGCAAACAGGCAGGGGTGCCCTAGAAACTGATCTGCAAAAGACGCTGTTAATCAAATCACAAGAAAATCTTCCTTCCTTTGAAGGCATTTAACAGAGCAGTTGTGGAAGTCCAGCTCTGTTCTGAACTTTCAGGCTTTCAAAGAGCTATGGCTGTTATTAATGCTTTAGTGGTAGACAGTACTGGGAAAATCCAGTTGGTTTGGCCTGCTTCTTCTCTAACTGTTTCTATCTTGGGCTCTGTGTACACACAACACAATTTACTCTAGATTGAAGAATAACACTGACAAATGACATGCCAGTTCCACATGATTTCAGCTGATCTGAAATTAAGGAGCCGTGAAGTGCTTTATGAAGTACCAGAATCAAAGAAAGATTCTCTGACATAGTGGAATAAATGTACTACTTTGTAAAGGTGAAACTCAAGACAATCCAGAATTGTTTTGTAGTTTTTTTTCAATTGTTTCTGTACCAAAGCATCTAAAAACTAACCTTACAAGGAGAAGATAAGGAAAGAATAACAAAGAAGTTCTTGTTAGTGAAGAGGAACTAGTAATATGTGGCTCCACAGTGTTCTCTGTTAAGCAGCTGACTGGATTTTCAGAGTATATTCTAAGTCTCAAAATAGGGACTTTGAAACACTGAATATTAGTCAATCAACTTATCAGATTGCATGCTGCCTGTGGAACTTTGCTGTCATTCAGCCCTTCGGAAACTCTGACTCTCTGGACTTTAGTCCGTTATTTGGTGGAGTAAAGGGTTTTTTTCCTCTTCTGTTGTACAGATGTCAATGGGTTATACATTCTTTTGGGAAGTGTTCTTAGGGAACAGTTGTGTTTTGGTAGTAATTGTTACAAACTTTCCCTTCCGTAGAAGTAAACTGCCTTCTGAATGTTTCCCTCTACCAGTGTTACAATTTTTTCTGAGCTTGTCTCATTTTTTGACCTTCCTGGTGACATCATGTTCTACCCCTAGAACCAAGAGAGACTCTTTGATCGCTCTACAGAGTACTGTGACAATTGTGACGTGGTGATAATGCTCTGTGTTCTATCTCCAGTATCCTCAAATTCTTTACATCCTGCTTGTATCCCTCTCGTTTGCTTGATCTGGATGGTTTTGAAGTCTTTACCATCTCAGCAGTATTTTTTTTCCTTTTCTTCGACTTGTCTTGAAAAGTCTTCAGACTCCAGTGCTTTCAGAAGCCATCTCTTGTTTTATAGACAGTGAGGCTGTTGGGTGCATTGAAGCTTCACCACACACCATAAGAGTTTCTATGTTTCTTGCTATGACAACCTGCTTTTTCTGGTGAAGGAACTTTTACAGTTGGTTTGGTCACATATAACCCAGGTCTTAGTTCTGCTGCAGATGTTTCTTGAAGGCAGCAACTCTGTCTCTAACTCAATTTAAGCAGGAACTGTATACAGGAAAACTGTAATTTTCTATAAAGTTGAGTGACTACTGAGATGAGCCAATCGTGTTGTCTTAAAGTCCAAGTGAAAGAAAGTTTAATAACACATCTGTCCTAATTGTGAGCTGAAATGGATCAGCGTTTTCTCATGAACCAACAAGTTAAGCTGCTTACAACTGGCTGTTTTTTGTCTGACTCTATTTTCTTCTGAACTTGAAAGTCAAGTGGCAACCTCTGTGGTCTGTTACTGCAACGTGAGGTCTGTGAGCACAAAGGTGGCAAAACAAGGAAAGGGCAGCGTGAAGGTTTGCTTGCTACCAGTGAGGTAGTGACAAATTCTGTTCCTCAATATATTAACCTTTCTTAATAATGCAAAATGACTGAGTGTGTTAATCTGTGGCCTGGTTTCTTATTTGAGCTCAAGTTTTCATTTCCATTGGTTTCATAAGGATTAGGTGTTGCAGCTTAGATCTGACCTAATTAATGGTTTTGGAGAAGGTGAGTTGCTTGACTTACCAGAATTCAGAGCTGCTTTCATGGCAGTAGCTATCTGTGGGGAAGAACTTCCTTTGCTTGCGAGAGAAAAGTGGAAGTTGCTCACCTTCTTAGAGCTTGCTCATCTGTACTGCCATGGCTGTACTTGCGAGGGTGCAGAAGGGGCTGGTGATTAAATCTCCAGGGAGGGACTGGGGAAAACTGGGAAATAAATGGCACATCTACCTTTCCCAGTCAGGTGCCTGTCTACTTCAGCATGCCAGAGCCTAGGTGGCAGCCAGAACCTAACCCGTCCTATAATATCTTGATGCTTCTTTTTCTTGTCTCAGTCTAGTCAGCTTCTGCTCACCTGACATTCCCCAAGGGCTGTTGAGACTTTAGAGTCATTAACATTTAATGTTTGCTCCAAAAATTTGGCTTCACAAAATGCCTTGACATTCCAGGCTTGAGTATCTTGGATCGCTGGTAGCCTACTCAATAAATGCTTCCTCTTGCAATCTTTCTACATCCCTCCGGAGCTGTGCTCTGCTGTACTTACATAATCAATGTTAAAGGTGACTTTGCCATTGGTGCATTTCAAGAACAGCCATTAAACTTGTGCTCTGGTAAAACTTAAAATATTGTCTCAGTAAATTATTAATCATGCAGCCAGTTGAGTACATTTAAACTTTGCTGTTTGCCAACAGTTGCTGCAGCCAGTTGGGTCCTGTCAATATGCTTGCCCTGACATTAGATGTGTAGATTAGATACTACACAAGGGAGTACGCTCCTAGATGGTTTAATTCCTCATTTATAACAAGTAGCTGTAGTGCAGGATCTGATATTGTTGCATTCCTAGTCTGTTTATGATGCTGTGTTTGTTAGTGAAACTTCAGGGATTTTCAGAGACAACTGTGTAGCTGCTTCTCTGCAGCTTCTGGTTGAAACATTGACAAGGAGAGAATGATTTTGAAGTGTCATACAGGAATTTATGCTGGTGTCGTCAGCAGAAGAACTCTACAAGTTTTTTTGAAGAAAACTTGACTGGTTCTTGTTCCTATTAAACAAAATACACCTGCTTGCATTTTTCACCTTAGGATGGTATGGATCTCTTCCTTGATCATTGTTATAGCCCTTAAGCTTCTAAAAGCATGCATATTGATGCTTTAGGCTATAGAAGCCCAAAGCAACACTATGTATTGGTAAGCTTGGCGGTACCAAAACAGCATGATAGCAGCAGACCATCTAAATCAACTTGTTTGCCCTGAACTACTTAACCGCAGGGAATTTTGTGTAGTATTGAGTTATCGGTTCGCTCGGTTTGTTAGGTATCATGAGTAGTCCTTCACCAGCTTGTCCCTTCTGTGCTTCTGCCACTAGTCCTGCACTTTCAGCCTGAAAAGATTCTTATATCTGAAGTAAAATGCATAAAGGGGAGCAGTGCTGAAAAGTAAACAGTGCGGTGTTCCTGCACTGAGCAGCTGAATCTGGAAGAGGATTTTGGTTTGGGACAGCAGTGCCAGAGCTGCCTGATGCACCACTGTGTCCAGAGGCAGTAAGTGCACCAGAGAGGACAGTCAGGTGGTGGTGGTAGAGCAGCACCAACCTGTGACCTTTAAACAGGGTTGTTGGCTCCCATGCTAATTAAATGCATTGCACTGACAGCTGGACAGCAACAGTTGCCAGGCAAGCTAGGCTTCTGCTCCTGCTCATCTCTGCCCTGGTATCCTGACAGCAGCAAACAAATGGCATGGAGGGGAATGCAATTCAGTTTCCTACTCTGCCCTCATTAAAGCGGCTTTGCAAACCTCTTGGGGCCGCTCATTTGATTTGTTTAGCAAGAGATAGAAATAAGGAAAGCTCTGAATTGCGTGTGTGTGTTACTTTGAACCCACACTGATAAAACTGTGTTCTTCCACCTGACAGGAGTGGTCGGTGCCAGGAGGCTGCTGGCTCTGTAAGACGTGGGGCAGAGGGCTGGTTCAGGGCGTGCTGTGGTGGGTTAGTGCTGGGTAACAAACCTCACCTTTCCTTCATTGAGATGTGAGGCTATGCAGGATTGGTTGTGGCACTTGGTGTTCAGCCTTCTACACCTATTTGAAGGTTTTTGTTTATTTTGGTTAGGTCTAATTTGATCAAGGTATTATCTTATGATTTCTAGGAGGAGAAACCGTGCTTTATGAGAAGGCTAGGTAAACACAAATCACATGCAGGTGTTTTCTTGGTGTGTCTTCTGGAGTCAATAGCCGCGTGAATATGTCCTGAAACTTGTTTTGCGTTTTGCCTAAATAGCGTGGTCATGCTTACTTAGCTTGTTTTGATAACATCTAGGTTATAAAACTGGTGCCTGCTTGCTTAGACATTAAGGTAAGTATTAGGAGCTACCACTTATGAGAAAAATAAGTGTTTAACCAGGACTCCTTTCTGTTACAGCGACAACTGAAGGCCGAAGCCAAGAAAGCCATTGGACAGTTACAGCTGCGTACCCTGAAGCAAGGAGACAAGGTATAGCCAACTCCTCAGCATTCTGCCACAGCCCCCACATGGAGCCAAGAGTAGGCCTTTCCTATTGACATAGGATACAGAAGCCTCCTGGAACCCATAATTGCCTTTTCCCCTTTCAGACCAAGTTATTTTCAGGGGCACAAGTTTTCAAAATCTGCATATACTTACAAATCATATATATGTGTTTTTACATCTTACCCATAGTCCTGCTGTGTTGAGAGGTCCTAATTTTCTGACATGGAAAATGCCAGAAATGCTTTGCTTGAAAAGCAAAATCATCATCACTGGCTATTCTTCTTCTGGCTGACACTGGAGGTAGTGCTTTCCGAATCTCTGTAGTATTGACTGAAATAATCCAGTGATTACAGAATCCCAGAATCACAGGGGTTGGAAGGGACCGGGGATGATCTAGAGACCATCGAGTCCAATTCCCTGCTAAAGGGGGTTCCCTACAACAGGTTGCACAGGTTGGCATCCAAATGGGTCTTGAGTATCTCCAAAGAAGGAGACTCCACAGCATCTCTGGGCATCCTGTTCCAGTGCTCTGTCACCCTACCCTCACTGTAAAGAAGTTCTTTTGCGTATTCATGTGGAACTTCCTGTGTTCCAGCTCTTGGCCATTGCTCCTCGTCCTATCACTACACGCCACTGATAAGAACCTGGCGTCATCCACTTGCCTGCCATGCTTTAGGTGTTTATGAGCATTGATCAGATCCCCTTTCAGCCTTCTCCAGGCTGAACAGCCCCATGTGTCTCGGTCTTGTACAGGAGGTGCTCCAGGCCCTTCACCATCTTTGTCACCTCCACTGGACTCTTACTAGGAGATTCCTGTTGTTCTTGAAATGGGGAGCCCAGAACTGAATTCCTGATAGTTCACAGCTGTTTCTAAACCATGGGATTAAGCTTTCAATGCTTCTACTCAAATGTCAGCTTTACTATAAATAATCCATAAAATGTGTTTATTTAAGATTATAGATAAGAGTTATTTTATATTACTTTAGCTAGACCCCTTTGTCTACAGTAAATCTGACTGTAGTTCAGAGGAAGCTGATTAAAGCTAAAAATTCATTTCTCCACTTTAGGAAACTGGTCCCGATGGAGATAGCTGCGCTGTGTGCATTGAGCTGTACAAGCCAAATGAAGTAGTGCGCATCTTGACTTGCAAGTAAGTTGTCTTCCAAACTGCCTCTTAATTCAAAATGATAAAGCTTGCCTTTACTGGATGTTTCTCCTGCTGTGTTAACAAAGCTGATCAGGCTTCTATCAAATTGCTGCAGAGCAAGAATTCTTGAGTCTCTGTCAAATAGTGTTTGAAACTGTAGATGTATTCTGGTAGTGTGCCCTTCCAGCTTGTCTGTACCTCGCTCAACCTGAACATCTTGGCTGACTACAGAGCCACTCCAGTTCGTTCTTCTAGAATTCTCTACTATTGCATCTCATTGTCCTCCTATGGAAGCCCAATATGCCACTAATATTTTGATTGTTCCTAAGATAAGCAATGAAGCTATTTCAGAGTTTAAGGAAACTTGTTCTGTGTGACTTTGTGTGCCTGCTGAATGAGATTGCTGTGGCAAAGCTTCTCAAATGAGGGGGCTACAAGAGTGACCAAGTTAAATGTTGTGTGAACTTAATTTTATATGGGAAGACTGCTTTTACGTGAGGAGGATTATGAGAAAGTGCTTGGAAAAATTCTGACATGGGGAAAAATCTAATTCAGAAGAATGGAAAAATCTGTGGCTGTTGTTTCCTGAGCAGTGTCACCTGTCAAACACTATTAAATCTGAGCTGGCATTACCTTTGCACAAGGTTATGGTTTTGCGAAAGCTCTGTGTGTAGGAGCGGTACAATGTCCCAGCGGGCTGGGTATCAAGAGGCTGGCCTTGTAAAGTGCTATCTGCAAACTTCCTTCATCTAATGCTTAGCAGTTTAGAATGAGACAAAACTGAATAAGCTTTCAGGAATGTGTTGATGGTTATTCAATTGTCGTATCAGGCTTGTGCTAGCGGGTAGTCCTGTACATTAATGAACTAAATTCCATGAGTGCAGAGACATTCAGACTGGCTAGATATGTAGAGCTGATAGAAGAGCTGACTTCTCATGTTAGTTCCCTATGAAGATTCCTAATCTTGGTGAGAGCTTGCAAAACACACCGTGACTTACTGGGTTCAGATGAAAGTGACTTGTTTTTTTTTAGGTATTCTTTATATATGAATTTGCTGTACTGTATTTTGCTCTGAGGCTGCTTTTAAGTTTTTGTGATGTTGTCTTCCTCTTTGGCCCAAACATGGCTGTGATAGGGACTTGCTTAAGATAACCATATTTGTTTGATAATCCCTGCCAGTGGTGATCTCTGCCAATATCAACCGTATTAAACTCTCACATGAGTTATAAACTGTTACGTACTGCAAGAATGTACTTGATATTGGTGGCCAGCCTCTGCGTAGAGACCCTACATGTTAAAAGCATTTAACTGCACGCCTAAAAGAAACAAGCAACTGAATGCTTCTGTGAGTCACAATAGTGGTATCTAAATATCTGGGGCGTATGTGTTTGTAGAAGGCATTCTTGTCCAGGCAGTCAAACTGTAGGCATTTATAGTAGCAGAGATACACCAGATGTGAGTACAAGTTCTCACAATCAGTATGCATTAAGGAAGTTTCAGGTTTTACTACAGATGTTACATTGGTACAACCGGAAGGAGGTGCTGATTACGTGTGCTTAATTGGAGAATTCATTATTAAGCTTGGGTGTAGAACACCAAATGTGGTGAACTCTTCACTTGTCTCATAACAGAGTGCTGATTAACGTTGAACAGAGCTTTGCCATTTCTATTGAGGCAGAAGGAACAGGCAGGTTACAGGGTTGCAAGCTGTCTTCCTAAATTTGTCCCCTAAATCAAACCCATTGTGGGTCTCAGTACCTACGTAGAAGCACACATTTCCCCTTGTGATGGCTGAACTATGTTTAATTGCTTGTGTATGCAGTCTGCCAAATGTCCACTTGGAATATACAGTGACTACATAGGTGAAGTAAATGTGTGGGTGTACAGTTTATCTTGAGAACATAACTTGGCAAGATTTTCTTAATGTAGGTTTAACAGAAATGAGTGCTATTTATGTCTGTGTTGTCATGACAAAAGCTGAGCTTAAGGCTAAGGTTGAGGTATCAATATCTGTATTATTGAAATTATAATCTGGAAGTACATAGCACGGTGATTTAAGAACAAAAAAAAACAACAAAAGTCCTACAACAAAACCATTAACACTGATGTAGCATCAATAATGCTGACATTTTTACGAGTTGTGCAGAGAAACAAGTAAAAGATTGAGACTATTCAACTAGCTGTAACTTTCAACAGCAATGTGTGGCAAAATAAGGCAATTCTAGAATCAGTGAATTCTGTGTTAGTAGATAAAGCTAGCTGCTGCTACACAAACGTCTTTCCTGATGTGAAACCTGACTTGTTGGTTACTTCCTTCACTAGCCATCTTTTCCACAAGAACTGTATTGATCCTTGGCTTTTAGAACACAGGACGTGCCCGATGTGCAAATGTGACATACTCAAAGTTCTAGGCGTTGAGGTAAGTCACAGTCTTACCTAGTGGCAGAGTTCACTATCAGTACTGGGATATATAAGGAACTGATGCATTCTGTCACTGTTCTGTGTGGCAAACACCAGAGGAAGATGCTGTTGCCAATGCCTGAGGAACTAAAATATATGCCAGTTTGCCTGGGCGATGGAGGTATGCACTGAGTGGGAGGAAAATTTCTCTTTTCCTAGTACTGGGTAATAAAAAGGAAGAGCTGGTTAAAGAATACAGAAGCTGTATCTGAACTTTCCACTCCAAATTGGGAGTAGCTGGTTTTCACTTGTGATGCTGGGGTTAACAGCAGAATTCTGTTTTTCTATTTTAAATCTCTTTTTCTGGGTAATATTCCACCAGACTCCAGTTCCTCAAAGCATTGCTCTCCTTGAAAGATGCACCCCCCCTACAAAGCTGTAACTTTACCATTTTCTCTTTTTCACAAAGGTGGATGCAGAAGATGCGGTAGAGTCTGTGCAAGCCACAGTATCCAGTGGGACATCAAATGTCACTTCAATTAATGAAGTGGATAGCCACAGTGAAACTGCATCATCTGGATATGCTTCTGTGCAAGGAGCAGATGAATCAGTTCTGGAGGAACATGCACCATCAGAAAGTAAGTATATTGCTACACCCGTCTTGCTGGATGCATTGCCCTTCCATTGCTTGTGGAATGGTAGCATTAGGTTTTTTTTCCCTTTGTAATATACAGCAGTGCTTGTTTTCGGAGTAGCTTTAATCTTCCTTTTGTTTTAACGCTTGGCTCTGACACTTACTCTTTGTTTTCAAATTAAGTACAATCTAAACTCGAATTTAAAACACAAGTCAAGAAAAAGAGTAGTTGAAAATCACATACTTACTACTTGCAGGCCAGAAGAAATTTCTGAAGAAGCCCCTCCTCTCTTTGGAGTCTGTCTTGAATGAGCGAGTGTTGCTTTGCCACATCTGTCCAATTTAAGTAGTTAAGTACTCAGAAAACCTTTGGGAAGCTTGTCCTTTTTTAGGATAGATGGTGCAAAACATGACAAATACTTCCTACTGAATTTCAGATTTTTGCCTAGGCTGAATCATCCTTGAACACTTTCAGAGTGTTTTAATTGAAACAGACTATCAGCATTTCCATGGTGTTTTTTTGTTTTTTTTTTTTAAGAGCATGTGTATTTCTAATGCTGAAGCACCAGTGCTTCTGTGTAAGGTTTACTGATCCTGAAGAAAGTATGTGGAGGTGAGCTCAAGTTCATCAATTTAACAGAGGTACTTGTGTTACTGGGGGGCTGACCAGTAACATCTCTATCAAGTCCTCATTTGCTGGTGGTGGCTGGCTGGTAGAGTGTCCAAACAACCTCGTAGTACCATGGCCATATATACATAACAGTGGAAGACAAAGCAGTGTGTATGAGGGTAAGCAAGGTCATTCACAGAAAGCAAGGAGACTTGTTCACAGCTACAGAGCAGCTTCTCACAAACTTTCTTCTAGTTACATGCAGAAGCTAGAGGTGTTTTACTTGTGTTCCCAAGCTAACATGAGCCCTTCCTCATGGGCTAGTTGTCTGTTGAGGCCGTGATCTGTATTTTTCCACGTAGTATTGAAAATACCCTTTAATAATCAGCTCTGCCAAGATATACTCTTGGTTTTGTTTGTTTAATGGAATGATTCGAAGTTTAAAAAAAAAAAAGTAATTATCCATTGGATTCTGGAGTTGCCTTGGAAAGAGGAGTAAGTGGGGGAGGCTTTCAGATAGGGAAAAGGTGCTGAGGCTGCTTAGCTCTTCTACTGGATCCCTAGCTGATTGGAAAGTGTGGGATTTGCTGCCATCTATAGGACACTGTGCCCTGTTTGGGCACCCTGACTAAAGAGAAGGCATTTTCCATAGGCTAAACTTCAGAAGCTGAAATTGCATTCCTATAAACCAATGAAGTGATGTGGGATTAAGCTATATGGTGTGTGACCCTTGTTCTCACCTTGAGCGGTAAGAGCAAATCCTAATGTCAGCCTGACAGGCAGTCTGTAAGGATAAGGCCACTGTTTCCAAATTGCTGTGTCTCTCACAGTTTCTCTTGACCCTATTATCACAGTTATTCCTGATACCCATTTTCAGTACCATAAAGACAGGAGAATTCTCAGTCTCCTTATAGTGGAACTTTATATCCTTATGTTGCCTTCTGCCACTGTTGTACACAACCTAGGCTTGCTTGACACTAGTGGGAATTGGATTCCAAAGCCCAGTGAACACTGCTAGAAATAACAAAAAAAATGGCAGGAATGTGCTCACAAACTGAGACCCAGCAGAAGAGTGGTAGTTAGGGCATGACTTTGGATTTCCTGCTGTCTGGGAAAACTGCTGGGAAAAGGCTGCTGCAGGGGCTTGTAGAAATAAAGCAAGCATATTTTGCTTAAGGTAGGAAAGCTTGCCTATAACCTTTTGTATCTTGTTTCCATTCTGGACAGATGACAACACACATCTTGTAAATAACGAATCTCAGACTTCAGCTGTGACTGTCCTTCCTCCCCTTGACAACCCAACTTTTGAGGCAGACGAAACACAAGTTTCTGAAGTTAGGTCCTAAGAATGTGCCCAGCAACGCGGTATAAGCCTTCTGCAAGGAGCTGCCTACTGCCATTGCATGTATACCACGTTTGAAGAACCCAATGGATGACTGTAGCAGCATCAATACCTTGAAAATGCTAAGATTAAACATGTTCAATTCATGATTATATGGTTTTCAATTCTTAAAACTACGTCTCCCATGTGGAAATTAGTTTTAGCACTCTTCAGGTAAAGCTGTCAAATATAATGAAAACCATCAGATTATAACACTAAAACAGAAGTTCCATCTTCAGCAAAGCTTCTCTTCAGCATTTGAGTTCTTTAAATAAGGAGAAGTTTCTTTATGTAGTAGCTGTCTCTACTGGGAATTATTTTGACTTTTGTTGTTTGTTTTTAATTCAAGTGGGTCCTCATTGTAAAGACAGATTTTTATCCGATCTAATACTTATTTACCACAGCTGTTCAGTTCAAAGCAACACTGTATTTAATATTTCAGTGCCCTGATTTGATAGGAGAAAGTATAAAGTGTAATGTCTGTCAAACTGGATTTTGTCCACAGTGTCTTTTGGTTATTTGGTGAACAGATCTAATCCATCAATTTACTTCTCAACTCCACATTCCTAACGGGAAAAAGAGGGCTTCAGGCTGACAGGCCGAATTTGACTTGCACAATTCTGTAAAGGGAACAAATGCAGGAACTTTTCAGACTTCTTGATACCAGACAGTCTGAAATATCCTACATGATTTTTGGAATTATAACTGTCTCTAGCACCAGCAATATGCAAGAGTTCTGGCTTTGTGGAAGACTTGAACGGAAGGTGGAAAGATAGATTCTCAAAGGATCTGCTGTGACTTGTTCAGACAATACCTGGGGAAGAACCAAATTTCTGGAAAATGCTGGACTGTTCTGGACTATTGCTGTGCAGTGTCTTGCTTGTGTGCTAAAGCTGCAGGGCCAGCTAATGTCCTGTAAATGTAACAGATGATTGGAGGAATGTTCAGCCGTCTGTGAGGAGTTGAATGGGTGGGGAGCTGAAGAGAAGCATTGGCTGCCTCAATATTAAGTCTAGGGCCTTGCCCACTAAGGATAAGTAAGGACATCTTACAGATGCACTTTATTTTTTTAATCTCTGTAGCTATGGTTTGTTTCTGATGTTAGCAGAGCTTTGTCTTAAAGCCCGCAATAAGGTACAATTGAATCTGCAGGGGAAAAGCAATGCATTTTCTTATCTATAGTGTAATTTAAAATGTTGTAAATATTTTGTGATTTGTATTGAATTTGAATATGAAAATGTAAATAAAACTATATTCTGATGACCTCCTTATGACTGACATGTTGCTTACTAGCTCTTGTGTGGAAGCAGATGCACTACTTGGGTTTGCCTTGTCCCACAGCTCTGAAACTCATTTAGTGTTGGTGAGGCCAAAACAGCAGTTCTTGCTTGAACCAGTATGAGTAAGGAGTGCTAATTATGTGCAGGCTGCTTCCGTTGTGTGGGCTCAAACATTACCGAAAGGCCAGAGCCTGGTAGCTGTACTCTATATACAGGAAAAACAAGTGCTATAGGGCAGGCTGCTAAGGCTGAATAGCCAGCTTAGTGTGCTGGGAGAGCAGGGGTAAAGCAAATGGTGTGCTGTCTTGATTTATACTTTTTTTTTTTTTTTTTTTTAAGAGGCTCCCTACATGTGCCACAGCTGTGATGTGCTTCTGACCTGCTCCTTTGTGCACGGATCAGTACAAGGCAGTCTTACCTGAACTCTTCACTTGTGTTTCACTTTCTGCTGGTTGATCAGCAATTCTTCCCCCAGTTAATGCTTTTTGTCTTGCGAGGCATTTTAGAAACTATTAAATGCCTGTTCTTCTTTAATATAATGTTAGAGGATTTGACAACTTTTTAGCTGTATCTAATTTGGCAGTAGGTACAGCCTTGTATTGCTCGCTGACAGAAATGCTACCCGATTGAGTTGGCCACAACCCTCTTTTGCAGACCTCCAAATCAAGTCCAGGAAGCGCTGGTTGGTTGTGGGCTCAAAATGTAAATCTGAATATAATCTGATTTCTTGCTGAAGCTTTATCTTGCTTGTAACTGTGATTATCTTTCTATTCTGCATCTGAAGCGTAGAGCAGAGAAGGGAGCTGCCAAGAGGTAAGTACACTCCTCCAAACGCTTTAATTTCGTGTCTAGAAGCTTTATACATTTGTGGTGTGTAAGCTGTAACATAGTAGAATGTTGTGGTAATAGTTTTGTGAAATCATCTGTCAGACTTTGTGTTTAACAGGAACAAAAATTAACCTCCCTCCAAAAAATAAAAATCAGACCAACTCAGTGCATTGAAAGTTGCTTTGGCATTTTTTTGTTATGTTGATAGGATTCAAGCCTTTCTATTTACTGTCAGTTTAAGCAATACAGCTGCATTTTCTTTTCTAGTCTTGGTGTTTTTAATGGTACATCAAAGGGTAAGGTGGGTGCAGAGCATCTCCTCAAAGAACTAGTGGAGTACTGAGGAATGAACACAGTTCAGTCAGCTCCACGATGCTGAGATAGAATGAGGTGCAGTAAATGTTTTCTGTAAAAATGTGAACTTACTCAGTGCTCAAAGAACCCATGCTAATTTTTAGTAACATTTTTAGGATTATTGCATCAAATCTAAAGCACTGTTCAGGGAATAAATGCAGTGCTTGTATCAGGACAGTATTTGAGTTGCTAGGGAAAAGAATTTAATGTTTTTCTGGTTTTGCATCTTAAAGAAGAGTCCGTGTATGTTGTTTGTAAGTACTGGCAATGAAAGCATGTGAATTTCACACATAAGCTCAGGAATATTGCTTTTCTTTTGAGTTTCCTTCTGAGAAAACTTTCTCGTTTTGCTGAATTCTGCAGAGGTTTTTCTCTTTGTAATATTGCCACAGTCACTTCTACTTTAAAGATTTTCCAAAGCTACTCTTTAACTTAGTATTTTAAAGTTTCCATGCATTGCAATTGTCTTTAGCTGACCCTGCCTTTAAGTACTGTGCAACTGATCTTTTCTGATGCTGCAGTTCTGTGCATATATACATACAGACGTGTGTTTTATGATGTAATAGACTCTTTCCTTAAAGCAAAATGCAAATAACATGCCTGGGGATAGGATTGTTCCTGAAGGGCAATGTAAGCTTGTTGTTATTGTGAATAGCCTTGGTTTTCACTGTACATACTAATGCTTCCATGTAAGACGCTGGAAATTATGTGGCCACAAGGGGTAATGGGTGTTAAAGCAAATGCCTCTTTTTGACTCCGCTACTGTTTTCATCCAGTCCCATAGACATCTCAGTTGTTCTGCCCCAAAGTGGAAGCAGAAACAGATTCAGGTATCAACTCCCATTTTTGCTTACTGCTGTCGTTTATTTCTCCCATCCAGAAAGCTCTGTTTTAGACACATACAGACCTGCATATTTTCAAAGGGAGACTGGGAAAACCTTCCATCTCTGTGGGAGAGTAAGCCCTACCACCAAATGCTGTATTACTGTGCTTTCTTGTAAACCAGACTTTGCATGGATGGGATTTTATTGCAAATTCAAAATTTGAAATATAATTTTCTCATATCAAGGAAAATTTTCAGAAGTCACTCTAGAAATGCAGTTGTAACTGAGATTTTGCAGATAAGGGAAAGGCAAGCCTTGTGATGAGGGACTACAAGCATATAAATGCAACGTGTGTAAAGGGGGCATCTGGATTTCCTATAAAATTGACAGATTTTGTCCATCTCAATCTCTAGACAGAAAGATCTATAGCTGTCAAGGGGCCTGACAGTTGTACAGCATAAATGCCTACTCATACGTTGGCTGTGTGATTTAATGAATTTTATTCAGTGTTTAACAAGAGGGCTAGCTTCTGCACTAGTCTATTTTCACCCAGGTTTAGATGGATGTTTTCCCTGTGCAGATTTGAATAGCGTTCAACTCCCCCTGGGGCATAATGGCTGGCATTTTGGAGTAGATGAAATCTACTGGCTTTGACAATTTAATTTTAGCTCTAAGGGAAACTTGAAACCAAATTGTGACGTTCACCCACTGTGAATTAACAGCTATGTAACTCTCCGCACTGGTTGTTAAACTGTTGGTTATACAAAGTGAAGCCAAACTGTTTATACAGCTGTTTATCTATTTATATACACTTGGCTGTGGTTACTTGAGGAAAATCATTTACCATTTCCAGGAGGTCATTAGTGCAGTGAAAGAAAAATTCTGCAGCACTAAATGGATCTCTCTTGCTGTGGAATGCATTGATTAGACTGTAGGATGATTGTGCACTGATTAAGAAAGAATTTAAGTATCTATAAATAAATTCCTCAGCACTCTGCATCTTAATAGTACTTGGTTGTTAGGAACCAGTGCCTGAAGGAATCAGAAGAAAGGAAGGCATTCAGGACCTTGAAACAACAGAAAGGAAAACAAAGATGTTTTTGTTGTTACTTTTTTATAATCCGAATAACAAAGTTTGAATCTTACGCTAGAAAGCAACTTAAGTCCTAATATGTCCAGCCTGTGTGAGATGCCAAAAGCCAAGATCTGGGTAGGAAATGCCAAGGGCATCTCTCCCTGCAATTAGCATCAGCGTTAGACTGCCTGTATTAAATCCTAAGTAAGTGTTTCATATTCAAGGGCTTGGCTAATTGGGGAAAATTAAATGGTAAACACTCCCTTTGGGAGTGCTCTTAGAAGAGCAGCATCTGTGCAGGAATTGCTGTCAGTTCTGGTCAATCTCCAGGAGCTGCCACAGCAACAGTTCGTCCATAATAGCCCACTGATATCTGTTACTTCAGGTGGGTGGATTGTAGAGACTGCCGCATGGAGAATCTGCTGACGTATTGTAGTTGTTTGTCTTGTCTCATTAATGTTTTGTCTGTATCGTTACCACGTTTGCTAATAATTTCTTTTTCCACTCTAGTAAATGTAAAGTACCAAAAATTTGTTGCTTCCTACTTTGTAATAAAAACAGGTAAAATGAATAGCAGCTTGAATTCAATCTGTATTTGGTCTGAAAGGTAAAACTTTCAATAGCAGAGCTTGTTTTGGTATGATATAATGAGTGACTGGAATAAAAATCTTATACCAGTGCAGTTCATCCAGTTTTCAAAACTTCTCATGAACTAAACTGGTGCTGCTGGGTAAAGGCTTCCATATGTAGCTGGAAGTGGATAAGCATTGCCAAATACCTTTCGGTGAGGGCCTGGCAACATTTTGTGTTGTCTATACTCACAGATATATTAATGGCTGGCAGAAACACTGCAGGAAGTGGGTTGTCTTGGAGAATGCTGGAAAGAGTGGATAAAGTGAAGAAGTGCCAAGTTTGAAGTCTATCATTAGTGCACGATGTGCACAATTTCTTTATAAAAATAGCTTAAAGAAGACGCTGAGTTTAAATGCATAGTGATAAGATACACAATCAATAAAGCTTTATGTTGGGAAAATTTTAGAAAGGTCAGTGATGCTAGAAAGTGTGCTAAGGGAATGATCTGACAGAAGACTATGGAGAAGTTTCTGGGAAATGGGTAAGTCCTACTTTGTTCCAAGTGACAGACTTGTGGGGAGTGAAGGCCAGGAGTGAAGCTTTCACACTCTAATATGTCGTTAGGAGAAGTCCTAGAGACCTGGAGCAGAGACAATGGGCTTCCGCGCCCTTAAGCTTATCTGTTTGGTTTTGGTCAGCACCAGAAGAAACATTTGGAAAGCAGTGTGTGTAATGACACAAGGCGAGACCTGAGGTTTCTTCTGGCAAGGTCATGAAGAGACTTGAGAATAAATACTGGGAGAGAGCACTAGCTGATGAGGACTGAGCAGCTGGATGGCCTGTGGTTGTGGCCCTCCTGTGGAGCTGGAAGTCGCACTGTGCTGACCCACAGCCCCAAGAAACCCTCAAGTGTGTGTAGTGGAGTGTTTCCAGCACAGGACTTTTAAATGTTTCCTCTTATTGCTTTCCCACAGGACAGCTAGCTCTGAGAGATGAGTGCATAAGGGGAGTCAGCAGCAGCAGACAGTAATATGAGCAGGTTGTCACGTGCAGTCTGAGTGTGAAGGCTGTTGTTTCACTCACTACCAGGCTTGATTGACTTATTATAGCCTAAAACAATAGTGCTAGTTGATGTGTAGATGATCTGAAGAGCTACTTTATGGGGACTAGTGACCATGTTCTTGCAGACACACAAAAACACAGAGCCCCTGAGTCAAACTGTTGTTAAGACACCCAAAACATCCATTGCTGCTCCAAGTGAGCTTGTAATTTTGTTGGGTGATAGAAGCAAGGAGGCAGAGCATCACTGTATATCATGAAGTGTAAATAGGTGGCAATATGCCTGCTGCTCCCCCACTCGGGGCTGACAAGCAGGTTGAGGTGACGTGTACGGGCAGTGTGACAGGGCCAGGCGTTTGGGTGTTTCTTTCTGTGCCCCAGCCTGCCCCAAGGCACATCAGGCTTGGGAGACTAGAAAACAAGCGTAAACACCAAACAAAGCAGCGTTCTTTGGTGATGAATGCTTGATGTTTGGCCAAACTTAGCCGCGCTTCTCTGACTGCCACGAGGGGGGGCAAAACAAAAATCCCTTTGTGAGATTTTCACGGCTGAGGCCGACGCTCGGCTGCAGCCCGCAGGGGCGGCAAGCGAAGCGCCGCTTCCCTCCTCGCCTCAGAGCCGGCGGCCGCGCGGGGCACGCCGGGAGCCGTAGGCCCGAGGCGCGGAGGGCTCCCGCCAGGACTACGCCTCCCAGCGTGCCTCGGGGCGGCGGCGGCGCTTGGCAGCCGGGCTGCGTACGTGGGAGCGGGAGGCGGCGGCGGGTATGGGCGGCGGCGGCGGAGGGCGGTGGAGCCGCCGAGATGTGGCTGAAGCCCGAGGAGGTGCTGCTGAAAAATGCCCTCAAGCTGTGGGTGCTGGAGCGCTCCAACCAGTACTTCGTGCTGCAGAGGCGGCGGGGTTACGGCGAGGAGGGCGGAGGCGGGCTGGCAGGTACTGCGGGGCGGGCGGTGCTGCGGCAGCCGGCGGTGCGTGGCCGAGCGTGGGCCGATCCGCCGTGGCGGGGTGCTCGG